>JAADYS010002053.1:0-27209 GCA_012931995.1 Fusarium albosuccineum | reverse complement strand
TGTGGCTGTTCAACCACAGCGACGACGTCTGGGCGCAGGACTTTATTGAGCCTGGGTATTCCAGTATTCCTGGACCCGAAGAACCCATCAGTATTCGCATTCACATTCGCTCAGGGCAGGATGATCGAGTTGCGGGCCGGCAAGTCTTTGAATGGGTCAGAGGTACTGGTGTTGGCGCTGTCCAGAGTCTCGGCGGTTCAGGGAATGACTTGCATTCCATGGGTAACGTCGAGACGATCCCCCCGTACGAGCTCAAGGGCAAAAAGTACCCCGTAGGGCGAATTATCATTGGTTCGCGGAACAATTGGCAACATCACAATCTCCCATTCTTTCAGGCTCAGGAGCTACAGGACCCAGTGATTCTCGACACAGAATGGCTGTTCATTGGCCATGTCGACGAGTTCATCCAGTTCCTGCCAGCCAATAATGGACGAGGATGGGTTATAATGGTTGACGATCCAAATGCCGGCATCGATATGTTTGAGCAACTGATTACAGAGGGGTACGGTGACGTGAAGGCATTTTCACGGGCACAGGACATCTGGCAAGACACAGAGCAGGGGTTCAACATAACCGTTCCACAATACACCATCTCGGAACTCCTCAAAGCCCCTGGATTCATCGATCTTAATAAAGAATGCGCGAAGCGTATCGAAGCGAACCTCGAAATTGTCAAAAAAGCTACTGGAGTCGCCGATGGCGAGATTTTCCGGCTTCCGGCATTGCTCGAGCAGGCACGCTTCCGAAGCAACGAAAGTCTCAGAGCTGGTGCTGTGTGCCCGGGAATCATCAACGGCGTCGTTCTGAATGATGGCCATTATCTCGCGCCCAATCCATGGGGCCCCATCATCAATGGAACTGATGTTCTCGCAGACGACGCGCGAGTAATGTACAAGAGGGCTGCTAATATGAACGTTACCTTTATTGACGATTGGTTCTCTCATCATGGTTATTATGGCGAGGTGCACTGTGGGACGAATACGATTCGAAAGGCGGACGCACCGTGGTGGAAGTACTGACTGCGTGTGCGAGGTGTGCTAGTCACTGTGGTCAAACTCTAGGTTATTGCAGTTCTTAGTGGCATCTTCATAACTAGGTAGGTAGCTGGAATAGCCCAACATAAGTGATAAGCTCATGCTCAGGGCAAAAACATCTCAAAAATTCTGTATTACGCACTATGTGTTGTATTGTGCTTAAAGAACCCCCTCGATATTATCTCCTTTCTGGGGAAACAGGACACTACGCCTATTTATTCAGCCGGTTCAGTGGCGGCCGGAACACATTCATATCACTCTAACAGCGCTTAATCCATCGAGAAAAAGAAGAAGAAAAAAGAAATAAGCAAACCTAAAGCCAAGGAAGGGTCTGCTCAACTGACAGATCATTTGCCAGTGTGAGAAGGGCCATGGCGCCTCAGGGTCGCTTGCCCCACACACCCTCTTAGAAGCAAATTGTAAGGCGGACCAGTTCGCCCGCGAAGATCCACGTATCTACTCGCTCTCCATTTCGAGCCCTTGAGATCAGGCTACGGAAGTTCTTTTTCTTTTGTTTGGCACCGGCGTTTCTGCACCATCCAAGACAAAGATGGCTGGTATGCAGCAACAGCGTGCTGTTAGCCAAGAGTAAAGGGGGAGCGGTTCAATTCTCTCACAGTGGATGCCTTGGCCTGCAGGTGGCGGAGGCGGGAGGCAGATTTATGCACCTCGATACAACAGTTGGCCTTGTGGGCTGTGCTAACGGCAGGTTATTATTGGTATCTCTCAGTGAGTCCTGCTGCAAATCATTTCGGGGTGTGGCAACCAAGGGTGGGATTCTACCGCCACGTCAACAATCAACTGTAACACAAAGTAGGTACTTAGCATAGCCACTCGGCTTGCAACTGAAACCCATTCCTATAATATTCTTGCAACCTTCCCCCACTCTGAAAAAAAAGGATCTTCTCAGCGCACGCTCTTTCTTCATCATCTCACAGACACCAGGCCAACCAAGATTTCCAAATGCCGGTACGCAACCGCCGGGCTAGGCAACGTGCGGATGACGCTGGCCAATCCGCGCCGGTTAATTTTGGCCATTTCAAGCATTATGCTGGAGACTACCAGGTAATCGGAGCACCACATAGGCACCTTTCAACCATAAGATTCGTAGCTAACTACCAATAGGGCGATATTGAACCACGCTCGTTCATAGGGCAGATGGGTGACGAGTTCTCAAGACTTGTTGACAACTTCAGCATCCTTATGCACAACTTTTCAACCCTCGTACTCTCTACAGCTACAGCGCGGCCGCGTCGTGACATCAACACTGCTTCTATTATTCCACCTGTGAATATTGAGAATGCATCCCGAACAAAATCTTCTGGCACAGTTGGGTCTGGCCCAGAATCTGCTCCTCCTACGCCGACCCTCAAGACACCAGCAGACCGTTTCTATCTAGTTGTTGGCACAATCACCAACCACTTGGCCACCATGCGCGCAGTTCCAATCGGGGACATTGACGATGACCGTCAATTCTTTCTTCGATTACGTCAGACATGTCCACCGTCTTTCCTACGAGAACCGAGGCTGCGTGGAGTAAAGGTACAGTAGTACTTGTCGTATATTTTGAAGCTGTTCAGTAATATTGATCAATTCGGTTTAATTCAGATGCAGCCAGATATTTTCGGGCTCACGATGACAATGAAGGCAATTGCCATTGCGCAAATACAGTTCAGAACTCATCATTCGAGTTCAGCTATTCCCTGGATGGCTTCTCAGGCTATCTCTCACCTGCAATATTAACACACTACTACCGTTTCCCCTCTCATTTACGCGAGTCTGACCAGTTGATATTAAGCCAAATCCCCAAAATGATAGGTCCTTTGGGACGAGACTCGAACACTCCAGAACAACTTCCGGGCCTCCTCCTTGAATATAGCATCAGGTGGGCCAGGATGTTCACGATCTTCCTCACGGTCATCACCTCGTTCACAGCAATGCTTCCTTTTATTGCAATAAGTACCCACGACATCCAATCTGCTTTCGCGGTTGGCAGCTTTTTGTTCTCGGTCGCTGCCATATTCATCAGCTTCATTGCGATGCTGGAAGTGGATTCGACCACCGCCGTGGAATCCCCCACAGAACCATATTCTGTCGATTCGGTGCTATCAGTAGTGACCACGCACACAACCCTCACCACGCAGAGCCAATTCGATGAAACCTACTTGATTGCAAGATCCGATACTCTGCCGCATGTGTCTCCGGGGCTTGTATATCCCTTAGTGACCAACAGGATTTGGCAAATGACGTCCCAGATCTCAACGCGTGCAAACCAGACCGCTCATTCCAGATGGCGAGATGTTTATGCCTGGTTGTTCTCGGGGTGGACGTCACAAAATCGGAATAAACAAGGCATTACTTGGAGTTGCGTAAGTTTATTTTCAAGCAAGCCACTTTCTAAATATTTACTTGAGGCAATGCTTACTGGTATGTCCACGGGGATTAGGGCTGTGGGAAGCGGCTTCACACCAGCTGCCGCGGAGATGAGGCGACTCTCAGCCGATTTCAACTGCGGCTGGAAGATTATTTCATATCCGAGAAGAACGTAACTACACGAAAAGGAACGTGGTATCAAAGACCAGACGCGCAATTCGTCCTACGCGCAATCCGATCCAGCCTCCATACCCTGCGGAGAGCTATAACGGGAGTGAAGCTACAGGAACTCCCTTCGCACAACGAGCCATCGACGAGGTCGGTCCCGGCCGTTTCGTCAGAAGGGTCGGACACAACAGCTGAACCCCTTTTCCTTCTCTTGTGTGTTCCTTCTGCCGGCCGTTGCAAGACACTGCTGCAGGTGCCTGTACATGACATTCACACAGACCGAGACTTGTTTCTACGGTTACAGAATTTGGTGGCAGGGCATCTCAACAGGTGGTTCTCCTGGAGCTCTCTTCGTGCACCAATGGGCGTGGAATTTGTTGAAGTAAGCTAAGCCGTTCGCAGCACCCACTCATGAGATTTGACATTAACCATTCTTTGTTAATTTTGTCTAGATAACTCTCATGGCCGGTCTCCGAAATAATTCCAAAGTTGGCACGAGTCAACACGCTAACTGCACATTGACCTGTCGCTGCATGCCCCAGAAAGGTCACCGCGATTATCAATACACTTGTGATCCGGACGGGGGATTTCCGCCCATACCTTCAGAGCTAATTCTAGAATGCCTTTGTCACCCCGATTTGATAAGGGAGGAGCAAACATGGGTGTATGACTGTCTGCCCAAGAAGATGCGCGGAGAACTGAAAGCGCATGACAATAAAAAGGTTGTCGGCTGGGGTGTGAGCCTCAATGACGATCTCGACTGGAACCGGATCTGGACTTTCTTTCTGATAATATTGGCGGCATGCATTGTTGGGGCACTGATTGCTTCTGGCGTCACGAGAGACTGGTCAAGCCCGTGGACTGTTGCTGCCGTTGTCGTGGGGGTGCTAACATGCATCCTTGGATTGCTTTCTACACTTGAAGGCAAAAGTCCCAAGTCTAGGAATGGCGCTGGCTAGTAATAGATAAATACTATTGGTGCTGTACACACTGGCTCATGCAGCTGTTGATCAAACCCTGGTCCAGATCCTGACAAACCAGGTTGTCACGTGCCCCGCTGGTTCACGAAGTGTTGGCTGACTCTTTCACTTCTCTTCCCTCAATTCTTCACCCATGCAACCACGCACAATGAGCCAAACACCCAGACTCTCGCCCGAACTTCTGCGCCTAATATTTCAGTACCTTTGCCCCCACTGTTGTGGCGAACTCGAATGGCCACACTGGCCTGAGTCTGACGAGTTGCTGGTGGCCCACCAACAAGATTCCCTTGCTCTCTTCCATCTCTGTTTGGCCTCGCGACAATTCCGAGACATTGCTGAGGAAATTCTATACCACCAGTTTAGCCCTTACTATACCAAACGATCCGATAGACTATGGGGGCGGCGATTGGAGCCTTTTCTTCGCACTATTGCAGCGCGCCCAGACCTGGCCCGCTCAGTAAAAGCCGCCTTCATTAGAGCGCCCTTATTCAGAAGCCTAGACCTCTGGCTCAGTCGAGACGCATTCGGGCACTGCGCAAGGGCGCTCGGTACCAGCACTCTTGAGCTTTGGGAGCGGAGGAAAAAGAATTACCCGGAGCGGCCGGTTTCGAACAGCGATCGCATTATCCGCCAATTCTTCACGGGGGTCGGTAGACACACCGGTGACATACGGAACTTGATGCCTTTCCTCGTCGCCCCTGAGCTCATTACCATGTTGGTCGTTTTGCTGCCCAACTTGTGCCATCTGAAATTTGAAGATTATGGCGATTTCATTTCCACGGCAACGGCGTCGGCGCTTGGTCTTACCAAGCTAACGCTCAAAACGCTCAAAACGCTTGACATGAGTCTCCCGTCCGGAGGACGGTTAACACATTGGGAGCCAGATGAAGCCAAGCGCCCGCGCACGTCTTTAATCCATTATTTGCCGGATCTTGAGACCCTGATAACGTATCATCATCACTGGCTCCCCGAATCGCAGAATCTCAAGACGCTTTGCATCCGGGCAAAGGGAAGAGCCAACTTAATAGGCGCTCAACGACTACTTCCTTATTGGACCGGCCAACTGTCCGCCCTTTCTTTTACCGACATCAGTGAGCAAGGATTCGGCGTTGACGAAAAGGGTCTCCTAAAGCACTTTGACAATGAGAGGTTCCGTCCCTACCTCAAGTCGCTCCATCTGGACGTTCGGTATCAGGTGCATCCTGGACACACTCTGGATATGAGAGGAATGCCTTCTTTCAAGCCATTCACGCACCTGGAAACACTCTTCATCGCCACCTATTCTCTCTATAACACACAACTCTCCACCGAACTTGATCATCAGTCCCTTGTTAGCATCCTGCCCTCCAGTATCATATCTCTTACGCTGGTGGAACACGACAAACCAACGCCCCCAGAGCGCCTACGAGAAGGGTTGCTTGGTCTCGCCAAAGCAAAACCTACACTATTTGAACAGCTCAAGAAGATAAGATGCGACTCGAAACAAGTGTACAATGACCATCTCAAGGACGCGTTTGAAGGAGTTGGTGTCGATTTTGGATTCCAAGAGTTTCCAAGGAGATGTTGGAGTTATTCGAGACAGCCGCTCCCAATGCAAATCCCTCACCTTCTTGACTCTAGGTCTTATCCGTATCTTAGGCGACAACGTGAGCTCGCTGACGAAGGAGTATTCTAACGATGATTGATCTACCCCTTTTCAATTTAGAACTGCCTTTATCTTTGGAGACCAGACATCGTTCAAAACCACTACGCTTCCCTCCCCAACTTTAGATCCTTCGCAACATTACCTAGTGCTCGATCGGAGGTGGACTTGCCTTGATAAGAGTTAACTCAACCCAGTTACGGGGACATACATGCATGACAGCCGCAGAGGGAGTACGAAGTCATTGACAAATATCGAGCTTACAGACTGTAAGACTTTTCAATACTTAAAGGGGAAACTTTACTTGGGGCAGTAATTCAATGTATTATCTAGAGAGAGCAGTGTTAGCAATCATGCTCCAGGTTATCAAGGTATAAATTTAAACTCAGGCAGAGATACTAAAGCCCAAGTTCGTCAAGGATTTTTTAAACTTATAAAATAAGTATATTGAACCTTTAGACTCGTAGGGAATCTGAGTCCGCGTTCACTTGAGAATTGTTGGTTAACGGCTGTCAGATCAAATCGTAGCCCACTCAATTATTGGCCTGGAGTGTTTTTCCCTAATATGCCCATTATTCAACAATGTTCACTGAGTCTCAGCCCAGCACCGAAATCGCCTGCCACAGCGCAAAACTGGTACGGATTTGGGTGCAGGTCCACTGAATGGCGCATCAAGTCCGCCCATCAAAATCGCCCAAGACCTGCAGGGAGACGGCACAAGCGGCCAGCCACGGCGGGTACGAAGCTGTCGACCGGGGTGAGCTCGCGACCTCAGCACTCGCAACCTCGGGCTGGATAGCGAGCGAGTCGAAGGATGACATAGCCGGGCTGGGCAAACGGGTGCGGTCTTTATCTGGGACAGACACAGTAATCTTTCATTCTTGGCAGTCTTGGGCAAGATGGGATTGTGGACAGAGCCTTGCGAGCAGTCTCCTCACACATGTCTCAAACATCAACCACTAGCACGCCTCGACCCGGGGCTGAGGCTGATTCTGGCCTAGCTGACCCGAGAAACTTTCGGGTGATCTGCGCCAGCTGCTAGCCCTGATCGAGGAGGCCTCAGCGGCACGTCAATAACTCCGCCAAATCACGGAGGGTGCACACAGCTCAGTCATATATGCGAGGTCAGCGTCTCCCATAAGACATGGCCTGTTTGCCTTGCGACGCGTCATTGGGGAACCGACAGCCAGGCTCAGCAGACGCCCGGGGCTGGCATCCCACCTGGGAAAAAGCTATGCGAGGTTGCACTGCATCTGCGTCGAGCAGGGTATATTTCAGCCGGACTCTCAGCCCTATTTCCCTCCCCCTCCCGCCGGCCCCCAACTTTTTCTTCTTGTCCAACTCTCTTCATCTTTAATTTTTCGTTCCTCTATGACTTCCAAGCTGGGATGTCAGCGTCCTGAGCAACCATGTCTCAGCGACGAGACTACCGCCGTCTCTCGAGCGCCTCAGACCTGACGTTCCCCCAGCAGGCCCAGGGCTACGATGCCGGGTACCACAATATCGAGCTCCACAGCCTGATTCACGACGGGACCCGCGACTCCAAGAGATCGATTCCCCGAACGAATACTTTCTCGACGCAGGGCCGATATACCACTGAGCTGCGGTCGATTCGACGACCGACGTCACCTCTAACGCTGTGGCATTTGTTTCTGGACATATTGTTTGCTCTTCCAGCGCTGGCGTTTCTCGTTTTCGCATTTTTGGTGCGCGCGTACGATGGAGTCCCTGTCGAGGTCGAGCCTGTGCCAACCCTGCACGCTATCGCTACCTACAGCCCTACCGTCTTCCCCATCGTCTTCGCCGCTGCCGCAGTCAACTTTCTCAAGTCAGTGGCGGGGTGGAAGCTTGAGCGAGGCATCTCGGTGCTTAGCCTGGAGTTTCTCCTCAGCAGCAGGACAGTCTTTAGCACCCTTGCTTCGCCCATGGCCCTTTGGACTATGAACACCCTGACACCACTCCTCATTGCGCTATGGGCCTTATCACCTCTAGGCGGTCAAGCTGCTCTCCGAGTTGTCGGCACAGCCCCGTCGACGCAGATCGAACCATGGAGTGGTCGATTCGTCGAGTTCAGGGGAGATCTGCCGTTTCAGAAAGGTGCCGATGGTGTTCCTCATTCTCTCCCAGCCGTCCTCGCCACTTTTGGGGCGGCCCTATCAAGTCCCAACGAGACCAAGGTGGCCGGCCAAGACACGTTTGGACATGTCAAGATCCCCATGCTGGAAGCCTACGAAGCCAAACAAGATCCCGATGACGATGGCTGGTTCAACGTCAAGGAGAAAAAGGCAATCGCATATGCTTCCCTCTCAGGCCTCCCGATCGCAACCGACGACGCATTCAATCACCACTCTAATTACACGTTCAATATCAGCACCTCTTACATGCGTGCCGATTGCAACGTCACCCGGCTACCCAAGATGGATTACAAAACCTGGGTCAGGCTGTCATTCAAGGAACCAAAGAAGAAACCCAAGCAAGAGGCGCCGAGCAAGTACCAGAATGGTCTAACGATGGCCATCGAGGTGATACAGCGGTACAACGACAGCGACTCGAGTCCCATGAAACTTAACTTTACCTCGTATACATTCAACGCCACTACGGAAGCTATATGCAGTCTCAAGACCACATACGTGTTAGTGGGAGTGGCCTGCCACAACTCGGAATGCCACCCGACTCGTGTTCGCGCCAAGAAGACCCCGTACGATAGGTCCAGCACGGTCCTCAACGGTCTAGGACCAATGGGAGACATGAGGTTCTATGACGAGAATTACTGGTCCTACCTGGCGTATTTCGTCAACGCGTCCAACATCATGTGGGATTGGGATGATGAGACGACGCGCTACTCGTCGCCGATCGAGCTCTACCTCACCCATCCCGACATTCCGTACGCTGTGCTACCCAACGGCCGTGGCTGGCTTGGCGAAGATATCTGGCCAGTCGGCAATGCTTTATTTTCTGAGCGGTTCAGCCAGCTGTTGAACAGCTTCTGGCTTGCACAAATCGCTCCATTTTCGCCCATGGGACGAGTCAACATCTCCACCTCCGACGCCCTCAAAAAAGAACTGGAGACTCTCGAGTGGCGCAATGTAACTGGTACAAGAACCCCCAACGAATTCGTCCTCCGAGCCGAGAAGCCCTGGCTGGCCGCGCTCATCATATCGTCTCTCGTAATGGCAGCTTGCGCCTTGGCAGCAGCGTTCCTCAACCTCTTGCGCCGCGGCCCCGATATCTTGGATTACGCAACGAGCATGATACGAGATAACCCCTATGTAAATGTCGAAGTAGATCAAGAGTGTAATTCTATGGAAGACGGCGTGGATAGAACGAGGAGATTAATGAGCATGAAGGTGCGGCTTGGAGATGTGTGTCCCGAGGATAGGGAGGGTTACATTGCTGTATCAACACCGGGAAGGGCCAAGCCGTTGGCGACTTTGGGAGGGGATCGGGTTTTTAGATGATATCCAATGAATTATGACATTTATTATGCATCCTTCAAGTTACCGATGGTGGGAGCGTGCCAAGAGGACAAGTGCAGGTTGGGGGCTGCCAAGGGCTGTGTGTGTCCTGAAATACTTCTTCTTATTTTAGGCGTCGCCTCTAACTGCGATTCCTTCCGACAAACCCTCCAATTGGCTTCTAACATGATGTACCACACCAGGGAATTACATCGTAGTTCCCGACTTGCATGTCCAGGAGTCTGCGGTCCCTCTTGGGAGCAGGGCGTTGAATCTTGGCTCTAGTAATCATTAAAGGGTGATCAATTACTGTATCTGAGGTGAGATTATGTACGAAATTATCAGTTGCGTCCTTGGCTCTTATATGAATGGTACTTGTTGTGTCGCACAATGAATCCCTCCACCAGATCTTGGAAGTGTGTTGATGTCAACTTGGACAATCTCACGACCCGGGAAACATCTCCGATATAGCTCCAACGCATCATCATCCATCTTGCCAATCCCAAACCTTGGCACAATCAGCCCATCATTGACGAGGAGATAATTGACGTAGGACGCAAAAGTCACGTCAGGGTCCTCCACAGATTCCCCCCTTAGTAACTGCGTAGGATGAGGCTCTGCAATCTCGATGACTTCCAACCGCCTTCCGCTAGCATCCGTCTCGGTGTCGAGAACTTGCCTTGCTTGCTTATAGGCTTGGATGATGAATTTCTCGGAGGAATTTGGTGGTCGTCCTATCAGGACTTTTCCAGGCGCGACGAACCTTGCAAAAGCGTCGATGTGATAGTCTGTGATGTCGTAGCCTTTGACACCACGAAGCCATATCGTCTTGTCGATGCCGAGGAAGCGCTTAAACTGCTCCTCCAATTGGGCTTTCGTCAGCTCATGGTTGCGGTTCGGGTTAATGATGGCGCTTTCCGTCGCGAGCAGCGTGCCCTCTCCGTCGACCTCAATACCTCCGCCTTCCGTTCGGAAACCAGGAGTTGCGACTTGAACGCCCATATCTGATAAGACATTCGACGCGACCATCTCGTCCCCTTCACTAGGAATCTTATTTCCCCAGTAATTGAAGCTTAAACTCAGGCCAGCCTGAGAGCCATCCAGAGCATTCTTGACAAAGATTGGTCCAGTATCGCGAACCCAGAGTTGACTCGCCTGCAGAGGCCGTACAACGACTCTTTCAGATACCGTCGCCCTCGCTTTTTCCACGTTCTGGGGCTTGGTGTACATTGTGACGGGCTCAAAACGCGCTATGGCGTTGGCAATGGCCGAGACTTCCGAACGCGCGCTTTGCAGTATGTCTTCGTCTTGGTAAGATAGGAAATCAGGCCACACAGTGATGGTGTGTGAGTGCCGTGACCATTCTGCCGGCATCAAGAACTGTTTTCCTGTGCGTCGGTCATGCTGCGCCGAGGAGAAAAATCGAGCGTGAATCTGAGGCTTTGTTGGGGAGCATGTTGGCCACCAGAGAGGTTTGATACGATGAGGCCTGGCCAACACTCGTCTATACATGATGAGATGGTCAAGACAGGAAAATATGATGGGAGATAACTTGATTAGGTAGGAGGTGGGAAACCGAAGAAATCAGGCCAATTTATGAGAATGCGGAATTGTCTGACTAATAAGAGTCTGGCCAGTTAAATAACACGGACTGCCGAGATCACCAAGCTCCACTATTTCTTCAGTCTTGGGGACAAAGGTGCGGGAACATCAGGATAAATACGCAATATACGAGTATAGTTTTAACTTTTTGAGATCAATACGAACCATGTTCTCTTTCACAGTCACACAGCTTTCGCACCGTTCATTTCATATGTCAATAATATGTGCTACCCATGTCACCTTGTTACCAACAGCCGGTTCAAGACGGAATATGGGCACAGCCTGCTGGGACACGAACCCCTCGTCCCCCTCGTCCTGGAGGCCATCTTACAGGGTATATGTTCTGAGACAACACTCAGGCTGCACGTGACGCAGTATATATGGTCGCTTTTATAGCCAGTTTGCTGGTCCCCGGCGTCGGGCGAAGATAGCTCATATTGGCAAGATTTGCGACCTTGGTTACACATGTATAGCCTGCTCAATCGTTGCAATAGCCTCCAGAAAGGTCCAATCTCCGTTGTTACACGGAGAGGGGTAGAGGCAGAGCCGCATGTTTGGAACAACAAGGCAGCTGATGGACCGATTTAAAATAAAGCGTGAGATCTCGGGATAATAATAGACAGATATTCTATAAACGACTCAGTTATTTCAGTTCAAACCGATCGTGTCATCATGGTGTCTCCAGACAACGAAAGCGAGACTCAAACAGAGCCTGTCTTGAATGTTGCAGAACACAAAAGACAGGACGATATCATTCTGCCGACTGCCAAGGCCCCAAATCAAGAAATCACTGAGGTCGTTCACCCTGAGCCTGTGGCTGATGAAGAGTCAGGACCTCAAGAGAATGCTCGTCGAGTCACCATGGCGTTTTATTTGTCATCGTGGCCACTTGTTCTGCATTTCTTCATGTCTCTCGCCGTATTCCTGGTTCTCACTCAGTTCGTCGATCAGTTCATGGTTGATGACTCCCTATCCGGCACTTCTTGGAAGACAGCATTCGAACATCATCAATTACGGGTCAGCGACATCACCACAATCGTGTCCACCGGGGTCAAGATTCAACAGCTCCTCGCCTCTGCCTGGGCACTCGATGCCACGTGGAGATGCACATTTCTCCTACTTCGCAACCAAGGGCTAAGTATCAACAGTTTCAAGAAAATGATATCGTTCAAGCTTCCAACGACTTTCAACGGGCCTGGGTCTCTCGTACCGATGGTAGTCCTGCTCCTGATGCTCCCAACTGCACTTATATCTCCTGTCATCACAGGCGCAGTCGACTGGAATACCTCCTCGAGGTATGCACCAGCCGAAAAGCTACCCTTGGCAATTGGTAACCGGACTCCCGCCAACTGGACCGCGTATTTGAAAACTGCTAGGGCTGAGAAGTGGGCGCTCAGATCTCAAGGCCGCCTAAACGAATTGTGGCAGGGCAATCAATGGACTGAAGGTGACTGGAAGAACGGACAGCAACACCGCGTTCTGGCACCAAAGTTGATCACTCCCAGAACTAATCCGATACCTCCGGGCTCGAGGGTGAAGGGCGCTCTACTGCCACACCTCAAAGTCCACAAGATCGAATGGGACCAACTGCCATGGAGTAAGGACATAACCGACTTGCGGGATTCGGAGGAACGGCGCTACAATCTGAACCTGGCAGAAGGGAGAGCGAGATGGCATGACTACGCGAATCATGGGAAAGTATTGATTTATAATCAGGACGTCTGGAACAGTAGCGACAAATTCTGTTCTCCGGCCGCTGAAGACTGTCGTCTGCCAACACCCGAAGTCTTCAGAGGAACGATCAAGGCCCTGGTCCTGTTCAAGATATTACAAAATGCGGATTCGTGTCTGCTTTTGTCACCGACCACCTTCGGGAACATATCATCTGTTGCGCGGTTCGACCGGTTATCAAAATCGTTTGAATACACTCTCAAGGACAGGAAATGCTACATATCCGCTACTCTTCATATCACAGCCGGGATGATCAAGCCAGATCGCGCAGAATACGCCACATCCCAACATATCGAAGCAAAAGGAGAATATCGTGGCAAAATCATGCCGTCGCTCTGGTCTCGCGAGGCTCTTTACCGATTACCCGACTTGTCGATAGCCACGACTATCACCAACGTTTCGCACATACCTACGTGGGACAACCTCGAAGGCTACGTCAAGATTGTTACTACGATGGCGTACAGCGCCAGCTGGGGCCAGTTATCGAACTTCTATCAGTCTCCAGAGTCCAGCGATCTCGAGGTAGAAGAACGTATCGGCGCCCAACAGGCGCAAGTAGATAAAGTGAGGGCTCTTATCTGGTTGGGATTCAATCTCCTTTTCACACTCTCGGGCATTTTTCTCATGGCCTACCAAGTATTTGTGGGCAATCCGATGGTTATCGAAGGCCCGGTTGAAGCACTGTTGACGCCAATTAGTCCCGAACTTGCGGAAATGCCGCGTGAGGGTCTAGAGGCTAAAGGGGCCAAGCTGAAGTTGAGTTCAACTGGTGACTGCAGGTATGAACTTATGCAGATTTCGTAAGAGGCTGCTGGATCACCGTCTGTCTTTACAATGAGGCTATGCTCAATGAGTGGTTATACACAAAATGTCAGATGTTTAGGACAGTTGCCGAACTGAGTTTTTAATTGCTTTGATAACAATCATAATCATGATGAGACCGATACTACCTAGGTATTTTACAGTGACCGACCCCGCGCTTAGCAACAACTCAGCTTAAGAGCAGGAGCTCGGCTGTTGGAACGCCATGGATTTCAGTCTGTTTCAGTTCTGTCTCTGGAGATACTGGTATTTGTGTCGCGTCTAAGAAGAGAGTCTGTTCGGCGCTCACTAACAAGCTAAAATCATGACAAGATACCAGGCCTCTATGCCAGCCCATAAGACGCCATCTCGTCAACAACGTAAATCCTCAGTTCCTAGATACCCAATGTCCAGTAAAAGGGTTGAACTCCCTTCCCTCAGCCCTCGTATCCAAGTCCTCCGCCGGAGAAGTCGTCATTTTCGGAGGCGTCGGAAACTCCACCTGATGTCTTGGCGGGTGTGTGTTACTCCGAACATGCACATCCACGCCATATGCTCATCCAATGCCCGCGAGCATTTTAAAATTATTGCCACGATACATCAAAGACTTCACGTGCTTGCCGCACGTCTCTTCAATGTATACGGCCTTGAGGGCCGCATACCTCTCGCACTGGACCATCACAATGAGAATGTCCTCAATCATGTCAACTTGGCAATCGTGAAGCGGATCCTCGTTGCTGAGCACAAGCACTTCAAGCGACTCAGGGAATGCCTGAAGAACGTGTTTATAGCAGCGATGGAGGTGTGCTGAGTTTTTCCAAGTGTACTTGAGATACTGCCGTTCGAACATACTGCAAGTTCTAAACAGGTCCTTCGTAATGAAGTTTTGCATATCACCGCTAATCAGGCGAAGGGATGGAAGCTCGGAGAGTATCCTATCAACATGAAATAGCTTGTACCCAAAGGACCGAGCGCCTGCAGCGTTATAGAGCATGATGCTCTCGATTGTTTTTGCGTGGGTACAGGCCCATCGCACAAAGTCGTCGACATCTTCCAGTAGACTACCACTTCCAGACGGTCCCCGGATAGTCAGGGACTTGAGAGCCTTCGGTGCCCAGAGCATTCGTTCTCGGAAACGACTGTTGATATCGCTGCTGACCTCGTCGAGAAAGATGTGCTCGACAGCTGAAGAGCCCGGTAGGAAAGCGCTCCGAGTCCAAGCCTCGTCGTGGTGGTTCGTCATTCCCCGAAAGTATACAGACCTGATTTTTGGAAGCTTGAAAACCGCGGTGAAGAGATCGCAACAGCGTTGGTTGGTTGTGCCCTCTGGGGCATCGAGCGCCGTTCCAGAATACACACCTATGGAGACATCACGCAAGCTTGCGAGGCCCCCAAACCACGAGCCTCCCTGACAGCTCTTTCTTATGGCCAATGCCAACCACTTCAGTGTTTTGGGGCTATGAATATATTAGTTGTTAAACTTGTTACGCACAGGTTCATTTCTAGGCATGAACGCACCTGTCCCCATCGGTAAAGTTATATGTCAAGCTCGTCAGCCGTGGGCATGAGATAACCAGTGCTACCTTCAGCGGGCTGTCGCAACCTGCTTCAAGAAGACTGCGAGCCTCCATCAATTCATTTGACCACATGTGGGCTCGTCTAAGTTGACGCACGCAAAGGTGCAACTCATGCTCCAGCAGGAGCACCGGCAGCAGACCAGTCTCTTCGAGAGGATTTTCCCACTCTGTATAGTCCTCTCTGGTACGCCAGAGCTCCAGAGAGCGAATATGCCAACTATCGAAGGGGTCCTCGGAGGCATTACGCAGCAGGGCAGGGATCGTGGTTGGGTAGAGGTCTGAGACAACCTCGTACTGGAGGTGCATGGCTCTGTGGCGCTGGAGAATGAATTCAGAGTATTGTGCAAGCTGACGACAGGTGCATGCCAGGTTGAAGTGAACTGACGGATGGGAGAGGTTGATGATCTCGGTGATGCTCTCAGCTGGAAGGCGTAGCAACCCAGGAGTCGACATGATGAAGGCGGTTGTGCGATGTAGGAAGAGAAGAACGATGCTAGCCTTTTGTAGTGAAGGATCATCAGGTGGTTAGTACTGGCGGATCTTGTGTTAATGAAGCTGTGACTATATAACCATGGGGTTGTGCTACAAAGCAAGGGTTAAGGGTGCGAGCATCATCCTGGTAAGGGCGCAAACTTGGAGGCTTGTCCAAACAATACGCAACAAAAAAATGAATAAAGCATCTGAAAATTTCCGGAAAACGCCAGCAATCTACAATAATGTAAATTGATAAAGGCACAGTGGGGCTCGTTACTGCTCTTTGACTTTCGCTTGCTGCAAACAGAGACGCTAGCCACAACACCAAAGAACCTGGTTTTCATGTTTTAACAGCATCTGATCAAACTGAATACAGCAAAGCACCCCAATTTTCTTGTATCCTTACATCTTAGATATACTCCAGTGTCTCATCATCACATCTCACGCTACTCCTCCTCCTCCAGCGAGGTTCTCAAGTATCCTGCCAAAAATCAACCAGATCTAGCTAATCTCTCAAAAAATCATTTTCTCTGGCCACTGAGTCAAAGGCACAACAACAGGGCCACTCAACATCACTGGCTGCACCTCCTCGCCGCAGCTGTTGTCTCCGGATCGCCAATCGCAAACTTTCTCAACCCATCCTATCGGCTTAACAATCCTGCCCCTCAGGTTCCTCAAAACCTTCTGTCTCCTAGAAGCATACTCCAGCATGGTCTCATCACTAGCTTTCCTCCACTCCCACTTCAATGCCACCTGAGCGGTTCGCGGTCCTGCCCATCCTCCAACCCGGGCTGTGTCATCTGCTGTGCCGTCTGTGATTCCTCTTCGCTCAAGATACCGCCCTACAAATAGCCACTGGCGAATGACGAATTCGGGATTTGCCATGCTGATCTTTGGGTCCCTTGGGGAACTTAGTTGGTACGGCACCTGCGCGCCGTGGCGGACGAGGGTCTTGACTGCTTCGTTCCGTAGCCTCAAAACAGCAGCATTCAAAGGAGTGCCATGTTCGTCGCATCGGTGTTCCAAATCGTCCACACCCGATTCAATAAAATTCTCGATTGCCTCAGTTGAACCCCAGCACGCCGCTCGGCACAGCAGACTGTGATTGCCTGGGCTTTCAAGACCAGATAGATGATACATATCATCTTTGGTCATGAAGGGACTGAGCCAACGGAACCTCTTTGACAACGTATCGATCGCTCTAGCATTGACCCCAAATACCTTGTCAGACCACGGAGCCATCCATTGAGGTTGTAGTAAGCGAATATCTCTGTTCACCAGTGACCGCAAGTAAAATACCGTAGGGCTAATCAGCAAGCCATGGATAGCGGACCATCCAAAGGCATTCACACGATGGAGGTCGACTTCCTTGTCGAGACACTGGTGAAAGATTCTGTCGTTTGGGGTTGCATCTTCTGCGCCTGTGTACTGTATGAGAATGTGAAGAAGACTTCTCCCAGCGCAATCCGTCTCTGTGCCAGTTTGATAGTATTGAGCGAGGGTCTCCATAACTTCCCATCTTGCGTATGAGCATGCAACCATAAGAGGTGTGCAGTCGGTTTCACTCAGCACATCAGGACGAGCACCATACTCGAGAAGGCACTTAACCACTTCCAGGGACCCGAACGCGGCTGCGACGTGGAGAGGTGTATCATTGTAGCCATTCATGTCTCCAAGGTTAGCTCCATTTTCAACCAATCTCTTGATTGATTCGACGTCACTTGACCTTGCTGCTGAATGCAGCACAGATTTATAAGGCCACAAATCGCCCCGTTGATTGACGTAATGAGCAAGCGTGTTGTATGGCGAGGAGTTGTGTCTAGGGCGAAACCCATTGCTTTTCCAAGTTACTTGTTAGACTCATGTTCTTGCTTTTGAATTGGACTACTCACGTTAAATTATCCTTGCTCCCGTATGTATCCCGAAGCCAATCCAGCAAAATGCCGAATCCTTCGACATTGCCATAATCGATAGCAGTTGCTAAAGGACTGCGACGCATTTCGAGGAAATCGGCGTCTTCTTCCAAGCACTTGGTCAACAAGCTGGGTAAAAGGGAATTGTTCGCCGGTGCTGCTAAGACTACCTCGATGGCATTATTGAAATAGCCCACATAAGGTTTAGGAAACATGGTCGAAACAGTTGCGCCATTTTCAAGCAACAATCTGATGGTCCCAAAGTCTTTCTGCCGGTAAATTGCCAGAGCCAATGGGGTTACACGCTCAGGGTCCCGGAGCTCGATGTCTACCGGGCACCCAAGAGTGAGGATGCTTTTGCAAGCCGCATTGTCACTTCTCAAGATAGCTCCCTTAAAGACTTCTGCTAGTTGTCTTACGACCCTTGGGGAAGTAGGTGTAGCATCATTGTCGGTCCCTGCGTCAAAGAACTTCTGTAACTCTTCGATGATAGCCGAATTCCCGCCTGTGTAGGCATAAATGAGAGGCGTGGCACCTGCGTAGCAGGCTTGGTGCTTGGCACCCAGCTCTACCAAAGTTTGGACAGCGCCCAATTTCTGCTGCCGAACCGCCAGATGCAATGGGGTTAGTCCCTGGCGGTTCTTGGCGTTGATGTCCCCTCCGCTGGCGCTCAGCACCCTGATGACCGAACGTGAATCACACCGAGCTGCATAATGCATAGGTGTCTCGAGGTCGTTGTCGATGGCCTCGAGGTCACATAAAAGTTTGTGGTCCAGATAAAACTCCAAGCATTCAGTTCCTTCCATCAAAGCAGATAGATGAAGCGCGTTTCCACCGGCGAACCATTTTATGTCAAAACTTTCAGTCCAGGTTCGGTCCCAATGGGGCGTACGGGTGTCGTCGTTGAAGATCTTGGCCAGTATAGATACATGGCCACGATAAACTGCTCTTAAGGCTGCGTCAAATGAATCTGGGCCTGTAATCCAAGGATCGGCCCCGGCGTCGAGAAGCACCTCAGCAGTGTTGGTGGCTCCCTGGTCGATATGATGATTAAGAGGCGTCCCATACTCTTCAGACACAGGCAAGTTGTAGTCGATCCCAAGTTGAAGGAGCTGCCTCAATTTCGACACGGAGCCTTCCCCCCCACAGTCAAGCCCTGCAGTGTAGTGTACTCCTAGGGCGACCTGTTCTAACTTCGCGCGCGCCACGAGGAACTCAAAGGCCGGTTCGCCAATGTCCACGTTCGGGAAACAAGCGAAGTCAAGTGGTGAGAACTCGTCTGCATCTGAATGCATATCTACACCCTTAGCAAGGAGTAGAGATATCATCTGCAGGTCGTCGTTGCGGATGGCTTGGGACAAGAGTCGCACCATATCGCGCTCGTGTACCGCACTCTTCCAGCAATCTGTCATCTCCCCTATGTCTTTCACAGCATGCGAGAGCCATTTCCAGTTGGTTAACTCTGCAATCATTGAGTCATTCTGTATCTCTTCGTAGATAAAGAGAATCTCGTCCACAAATTCCGAGATAAAGGGGAGCAAGGCCGACCTGTTAGTCTCCTCCTCGTAGAGTTTCGCTATTCCATGCTCTATCAAGGTGTCAAACAAGCATCCAATCCAATCAATAGACTCCTGATTCTCTTCATCCCTAGCAAAGGGCACAGCTTCAGAACATGCAAATGACCACAGGGCGCTGGCTTCACCGCGATCCGAAAGTGTAGAAGGCGATAATAGAGCTATGAAGATCTCTATTTTCCTGTTCACTTTGCCTTTCAAGGATTGAGAAAGCATCAGCTCAAGTGGCGTTTTGTTGTCCTCTTGACGCCTTTGATCTAACGGAAACAACATTTTGAGCATGAGAACACAGTCGATACTGGTATCATCGCTGAGGCAATGGAGAGGGTTCCCTGAGTAAATATCCATGCCGTCCAACTCTACTCCAGCGTCTAGGAGAGCTTGTATCACTGCCGGTGAGTCCATGGAGACTGCTGCCCGAAATATTGACTGGCCGCTTTTCCAGAACTCTTTCGAGTTGCAAAATTTAAGGAGTATGGAAACAGACTCCTTGCATTTCCTGCCCAGTGCTGCGCAGATTGGTGTCTCATTCTTGCTCGACACCATCTGTAATGCAATGTCTCTTTCATCAAGTTCAACAAGTTGATTCAGTAAGTGGCTCGGCAAATAATAGCCGGGACCTCCGTGCCAAATTGTCATGTTTCTCTTGTCTGGTATAAGTGTAGATGCTCCATGCTGCAATAAAGCTCGAAGCACATCCCCGTCACTACACATTCGCACCGGAGTGGTTCCATCTGCAGCATCCATATTTGGATCAAGCCCGATATCCAGGAGCACGTTGAGAACCTCAAGGGACTCGAAGTGCGTGGCAAGGTGAAGAGCTGTCCATCCTGGCTGGAAGGCGTCGAACCGACAAGATCTCACAAATCCTGACTGGTCGGTTTCAAGAAATCTTTCCAGTTCGTGTACGTCATTTTCCTCGATCCACGTTTCAAGAAATTCAGATAGCTCTTCAGCAGTCGTGTGATCCGTCGGGTATAGCAGTTGACGTGGCGCCTTAATTCCCACTTCCACAACAAACGTCAGAGTCTCGCTGTAAAGGCGTGATTCTGGCGTCCCCATCGTTTTCTGATCTCCAGTAATATCGAGAAGCTTGATAAAACCACTCTCACCATCAAATCTCCCATCTGAAACTGTGTCTGCATATTGCATACGCTCATGGTAGTGATCTTGGAAATACGGCAGGTCCTCGTCCAAGACTGCGATCCCAATTTCAACAAGATCAGCTACAATGTCAAAATCGTAGAAAATGTCAGTCGAAATGACAGCAAGAGACAGAGTTGAGACCGAACTAGCCCACAAAGGAGTCCTGAATCGCAAGTGCGTGCTGGAACCAGCTTCCAGCAACAACTGTACTGTCTGCCGTCGAGCCGCTCTCCTCGCGAAACGAGGGGGAAGTGCCTCCATAAAGAACCCATTGGTGTCGATGGATTCGGTTTGCTTAGTGAAAACTGACAAGCCACCAATCGCGCAGTGCAACGGGGTGCCAAACTTGCTTCGCGAACTTGGAGATGCTCCCTCGTCCAGCAAGTGGCGACAGACATTGGGCATCCATAGTGCGGCGGCCATGTGCAGAGGTGTGAAGTCGGGCCTAAGGACGGCCGAGATTATTGCCAGAATTGTAGAGTCATCGGCCTCACCGTGTTCTTCAAAATCTACTACCCTCCTAAACATGCCATCATCGGCTAGATGTAGATATGAACAGTGAAGCATAATTTCTATCGCCCATGTGCAAAAAGATGGCGTTTTTGAGAGTTGGAAAAGGCCATGGCATTGTTGAACTGAGGAGCCTTCGCCCGCTGCCTCATGGTATAGATAGTGTGGCCAGTATATCGAAGCGTATTCGTAAAATGGGCGCTCCTCTCGCCTCTCTCTGATGCGGCCTATTTCATCTTCTCCATGTTCCGGTAGTCGTTCGTGGTTCTTCAACTTGAGGTAGCGGATGCAAAGGGACCCAATGGCCTCACACGCCTTTTCTTCCGATACTCCATAAGCGTTGAGAATGGGGTGTTTGAGGCATTCCCCTTGGAGATATTCCTGGACCGAAAAATGTGCGAATTCAATACTCAAGCCCCCGGCGGATCTCCGAACAAGACTGCTACACCATCTCAAAACTTCGGCCTCATCCACAATTTCATCTTCATAAAGAGCGTCAGAACCGTCTGCAAGTGAGATGACCTCACACATCTCTTGAATGTCAAGCGTATCCCACGTCCACGGAGATGGACAGCTGATCAATAGCAACATTCTCTGCACCATTTGTTTGACATTGCCTGAATACCCTTCAATCCTCATCAGGATACGTTCGTAGGTAGCAAAAAGCGTCGGGGGCAGTTTGTCTAAGGCTTGCTTTCGAGCCCTGTCCGTGGGGAGTTCGCACAAGTGATCCAACTGACAGACCACCCAACGAAACCTATACATCTATCAATATCGTCTCTTCTAAGCAGTGATAAGTTCTAGTTGTATCAAACACTGACATTCCTTTAGCCCCATCAACCAATCTGTCCAGAATCTGGTCTTTGAGGTCCAAGTCGCGAAGCCTTAGCTCCCTTCTTGTGATTCGTTGCTCCAGCTCTGAAGCCACGTATAAGCGGATATCTTCCGTATGTGCCGCGATTTCGATGTTTTGGAACCGATCCTCCAGGATTTCTCGTATTATGATTTCGTCTCTGCTCAGTAGAGCCAGGCTAATGACCTCAGAAACCTGAGATGTAGCGAGGGCCACCAGCTTCCTCACACTTGTTGCAACCTGGTCGCCACATTCATCCAACCCATCGACGACAAGGTACACTCGACTATACACAGTACACATACTATGCAAGACTTTGATCAATCCTTCTGTTGAGGGCTCCTGCGAGGAATGGCGATTTGATGTCAACTGGTCATGGTATTCCTTTAATTTCTGGAAAGCGTCCTCATCTTGTTGAGCCAGTTGGACGCATAGAGATGACAAGATAGATGTCGCAGCATGCGTACTTTCATCTCTGTAAGTACAAAAGAAGTATGCCAAGCTCGTCCTTGGGTTCGCAGTGTTGCGCCTCAAGCACTCCTCGATGATAGCTGCCGCAAGAACCGATTTGCCAGCACCCGGGATGCCAGTGAACCAGATTTTTGACCCGGGAGTCGTGTACCAGTCCTGGAAGTCTGGTCCTTCCGTGAGCCAAAGGCCTGTGAGATCGTAGTGGAGATTTCTGTTTGTCTCGAATTCGCGATGTGGGCTAGCTTTCTTAAAAACACTCAAGACGTCATTGTGCCTCTTGTCATCGGCGATCTTTGTCTGGGCTTCTAGGAGTTTGTCCACCGTGAGCTGGACCTTTCCCACGCGTTCATTGGTGTCTGATTGGCGGGAAAGAAGCTCCTGAAACTTTCTCAAAGATTCTGCCCCCAGAGCCAGGTCAATTGTTTGCTTCTGGCGCTGTAAGTCCTGGATGAGTTCTTTCGTCTCGTCAGAGGAGAATGGCCATTTGAGGCGGCCTTGAAGTCGCTCAAGGCGAGATTCCGAGTCAAGCTGTGTTTCTTTGGTAGATAAGCTGTCCTTTAGCTTCGTCAAGAGTTGTTGACAATCATGCAAATGTTGTGGTTTGAGACCCGAGGTTTCCTGAGAATCATCAGGAGATTGGCTCTCTTCTAGGTTGAAAGCAACCAATGAAAGATTGTGTAAGACGACAGAAAGATTCATGATCTCGCGCGAAAGATTCTGGACCTCTTTACGTGCTCCTTTGAATCCTCTGACGTACTTGGTAGAGACGCGGTACACGAGATCGGCTAGGGAAACTAGTCCTGCGATGCTCGCTGAGATTGAAAGAGGTTCCATGTCGGTTCGTGGTGCAGGACGAAGAAGTGAGATGTTGCTGGTACGTTAAGCAAAATAGGGAGCAGTGAGAGCCTGTAGAGGGAGACGTATGCTTATGTAGCCCTAGGCCAGGCACACCTGCCATCAAATGCCAACAATCACACTGCCAATGCATCCACAGCCTGATCCTGTACCTGTCAATGTACCTCAACCAATGACGAAGCTTCCCATCCCACAGTGCTACATGATACAATTTTGAAAGCCTACTTCGCCTCTTTTCATCATGCTGCCCAGTCCGATAAGCCAGGAGTCAACCAAGAAACATCACCTCAATGCGAGAAATACGGAAGCCAACTTCACGGCATTTTGCCCTGCGGGACGCCTCCTATCGCACGCCAGTATCATATCATACGGATGCAGTCCTACACACTACAAGCACCCAGCCTACGAAGGGGGCCTCAAAACTTGCCAAGCCCTGCATTCTCACCACACAAGCCGCCCGACAAAAGAACAATTCGGATGGGGCGGTGGTTCAGCTGAATAAATGATTTACCTCAGGTAAGCCAATATGGTTGCATCCCTAACTTTAGATAGCAAATGGCAGGACGCGAATGACAAATACCCCCCTGCATCGACCTTCCACTGGTCTAAACCCCGCTCCGCTCTGCCTTGCCAGCACCTGAGGCACGTTCTGTATGCATCTTCTTCCATGTCCTACGCCTCCTTGTGTAGCACACCATCCACACAAGCCGTGCGGCAGGGTGTTAGGGAAAGCTGACAAGATACGTCAGCGACGTATTCCCTACAGCCTGCCTTGCGAAAGCCCGGTATCAGGCTGAGGCTGAGTGCGCCATGTCATTATTCCCGGTCAATCGCTCCGATACCGAAGGCAGCTTGTCAATAGATCTCTCCCAGCTGCTATTGACATCAGGACCTTTGGTATCGCTTCAATCAGGAATTATTCACACGTGCTCCTTTTGCTCTGTACAGGAACTTGACCCGCTCATCAGGACGCGGGGCTCAGAGTTGGATGCCTCCACAATACTAAAGTTCCGCGGCTCGCGGGTGATTGAAGGTGCTTCCAACGGTTGCACACTGTATCAAGAATTTCTCACTCTTCTTGGGAAAGAACTAAATGCTAGAGGATATCAAATCGATGGCAATTCTGCCCCATCCATCCGGCCTGAGCGATGGATCTGTGAGCTTCGTTCACAGGATTTAGTCAAACTTCAGTTCATCGAGGCATCATGGCAGAGTTCAAAAGACGAGTTACCTCCTATAAGTCCATGCCCCCAAAGGAACAAGCCTTTTGAGACTTACCTACTTACTGCTGAAGAAGGTACGGAAGAATCACTCCATCATCACGGCAATGTGTAGTGCTGAGACATACCATAGGTGATCCCGCTTCGAACACCATCCGAGCTCGGCCTTTCTTCCATTCCTTTACATCACCAGAGTCGAAGCAGTGGGCAGTCTCTTCTTTACAAAACTGCGATACCTCACATGAAAGCTGCGGACGTCAAAGCTCTGCATTTATGCCCACAAGGTTACTAAGGGCTCACCACTCGGACGATGGACACACCTTTCTCCGTTTAGAACATACTTTTCCTCCAGCGTATTATACCGACGTGGAACCGGAGAGATATGCAACCCTGACGTATTGTTGGGGTGGTGATCAAGAGCTTCAACTCAATGCAACCACAAAAGGTTCGTTGGAGCACGGCATCGCTATTTCTTCACTCCCTCAGACTTTACTCGACACTATTATCGTAATCCAAGATCTAGGTCTTGATCTCATTTGGATCGACTGTCTCTGTATCCGTCAAGATGATCCGCTAGATGTCGCACGGGAGATATCCCAAGTTCCTGCAATCTACAGAAACTCTTTCATCACGATATCAGCGTCCAGAGCGAGCCACAGTAAAGAAGGTTTTCTACACAACTATTCTTTGCCAGCAACCTCAGAGCCTGCCTTCAGATTGCCTTTTGCCTGCCCCGATGGGGATCTCGGTTCTGTTGTCTTATCCAAAGGTTTACTCGATTCCCCGATCAACAAACGTGCCTGGACACTACAGGAGTACCTTCTATCACGTCGAGTGCTTCAATTCACGAAAGCCGGTCTTCATTGGACATGTCAAGAAGCCTCCAAGTTTCAGTTAGATGATGCCATCCTCCCACTAGACTGTATCGAAAAGTCTCGCGATTCATATCGCATGTACAGAGGCCTTTACGATGAGTACTGGGAAGGTAGGCAGTGGATGGACATCGTCGAGGAATATACTACTAGAAACTTGACCTACAAGTCAGACAAGCTCCCAGCAATCTCGGGCGCTGCAGAAGTTTGGGCCCGAGCCTCTAATGATTCTTACATGGCTGGATTATGGCTCTCTCATATGCCGCTTGGGCTTTTATGGACAACAGGACCATCTTCACAAGTCCGCCGCGAGGCGGAGTACCGTGCCCCCAGCTGGTCTTGGGCCAGCGTGGATGGTCAGATCGACTGGTTCGACCACCTATTCACAGCGGTCGATCCCAGATTGGCAATTATCGCCTGTAATACGACGCCAAGGTACTCTGAGGCACCATACGGACAAGTGACCTCTGGCTCCTTGGTAATCTACGGGTGTTTGCAAAGAGCCGTCCTTGAAAGTAACTTCGGACCACTACATGAGGACATCCTCAACCTTGGAGCGGCTACTACGAGATTCGACTATACAGAAAAGGTCCTGGAGTCGAAAATCCATGGGTACAGACTGTTCTGCCTTCGAATCTGCTTATTTGAACCAAGTAGTCGAGTTGGGCCTTTAGGGCTCGTACTGGCCACGGAAGATGAGCGTGTGTTTCGGAGGATCGGTGTGTTTGACTTTGAACCTCCACACGAGCCTGGCGTGCAACTTCGTGGGGATTACGAAGAGTTGTTTCAGCGATACGAGAACACTCTGCAGGTTCAGCAGAATGCTTTCCAGGGTGCCGATTATCACACCATCACAATAGTTTAGAATGCTTCTAATGACTGCAAATGAACACGTGCTGGCTGTCTGTCCCATTTAGGAATGCCTTCATCTACGTCATCACAGGCGGGTCCTGAGTCAATTTAAGCTCAACCAGTAATAGAGCGAGATTTTCACCATAGAATTTAAGCTCCCTGATTAAGCAAACTGCATATACTTCACTTCATCGCATGTTACGGCACCAAGTCTTTCCCGTAGGTAATTCACTATTCCGTCTGTGCAAAAGTCGCAATCTCAGAGTGTATCTCATATGAGAAGGGATGCTTGTTATTGTGAAATTTGGCCCTTTATGGGATAATTTAGCCGCTAGATAGCAATGGGGATTCGTTATGTCCAGTAAGCATAGAACCCCCTTTGATTGTTATCTCATGGATGGGCGAAACCTGTCATGATCTGTCAAAAGATAGACGTCAAATCTGACCCAGAGGACGTTTTTGAGTATGTGTTATACAGCGGAGTCTCATTCTCTACTTCTTTCGACACTTCTTAGTTGTTTGTTTCTCATCTAGAACTAGCTGAGTTCCTCTACCGTCCTCATGTCTCTACTCGGCGGTTGGTTCGTTCAGGTTCAGTAATCAAAATAGAATAACGCGGAGATGCAGTTCAAGCAAGGGTGACCTGGTCATGGTCCTTAGCTTGAATCATTCGCTCAAGCTGAGAGGTAGCCAAGAAATGAAGCCAGTATTACCTTGAAAGATCATGAGGACAGCTAAGCGTCATCAGCAGGGGTAAAACCAATCGTCTGACATGCCTATGCCATCCAGAGCTAATGTCACAAAACCAACACAACCTAATGCCGCTGCAGCCGCAGAAGACAAGGTATAAGAAGTGGTGTACATTGAATACAGTAACCTCACGGTCGGATAACTTAGCTCCTGAATTTAGCAGCCGATAGAAGCTTTTCCGCCCAGCCATCCGATCAAACTATCAATTGCTAGGGCTATCACTAGTTGATATAGCTTTTTGGGCGGTAGCCTCATTCGTCATACTATTCGTGTCGATAAGATTGGCGAGGTGGATTCTCCTTTTGTACTATCTGGTTTAGGTATCTTCTGCTATAATAAAGAACATAATATCTTAA
>JAADYS010002048.1:0-38792 GCA_012931995.1 Fusarium albosuccineum | reverse complement strand
TCTTAGCTACTATATGGTATTAATCTTTTATGAAATATACCTAAGTTTAACCCTACTATAGTCTAAGGATTTATCTACATTTCCCATGTTTTCTTAGACCCCCTAGCTGGTGTCTGAATTGACATCTCAAGGTTGCCAGGTTGCCAAGACTAATGACTACAATAGGTCATACCTAGGAGCACCGTCTGTCCTGGGCTTGTCGACATCAAAGTCAAAGCGATCCGGTATACAGAGGCCCTCCCGAGCATAGCTTGAGGAGAGATACCTCATGACTGGAGCCCCATCCCTCCACAGCCACAGATCCCCAGTCTCTTTCTGCCACTCTTCCAATGCATGTCGCATCGACCTGAGGGTATCACCATACTCAGGTCTGACAGCCAAGTTGTCAACCTCCTGAGGATCACTCTCCAAGTCATACAACTCTTCTGGAGGCCTGCAGATGTAATCCTTAAGCTTGCGAGGCCCGATCATGGGTGACTTGTCGTCTCCGTCGTTGCACGAGTTTCGCATTCCCTCCCAGGAAAGGGACGCGTACAAGTCCATGGCGAAGGGAAAGTCGAGCTTCCAGCACACGTTGCGGTGGTACTTGAAGCGCCGGTTCCTCATGTATCGCGTTGGCCAGTAGTTTGTGATTTCGTGGAACGTATGGGAACCGAAAACGGTGTCCCAGCCCGTTTGAGGCGCTGGGCAGCTCAAAACGGGGAGAATGGATCGTCCTCTGCGCTGAATATAGCCTGCCTCTGAAGGCATCTCGGGGTGGCCGGCCCAGTCAAGGAAGGTTGGGAGAATGTCAATGTATGACACGAGGTTTGGGTTGGTTGTCCCAGGGCTCGCTAAGCCCGGCGCTCGCATCACGAATGGAAGTCGAACTCCGGCATCAAATAGGGTTGTTTTGGAGTTTATGAACGGCGGCCCGTTGTCGCTCAGGAACAGGACTAGAGTGTCATCAACATGCCCGCTTTGTTTCAAGGCTTCCAGAATTAGACCGATGCCTTGGTCCATCCGAGGATTGCTCTATAGTACTCCGCAAACTCTTGCCGGACTTGGGGTATATCGCTTAGGAATGGAGGAACAGCGACATCCTCTGGTTTGTATATCTTGTCTGAGAGCCGAGGATCATACTTATCCTCCACGTTACCGAAGCCGCCTCGTGTTCCAACCTGCCGGTGTGGATCGATAAATCCCACTGTTAGAAAGAATGGCTTGTCTTCTTTATTCGCGTCGTTGAAAAAGGCTTGCGCTTGATCTGCCACCCACGCCACATTCCTTGACTCGCTCTCCTGCCTCACTTGCCACGGATATCGACTCGCCGGGCTAACATGGACTTTTCCCAATATTCCAGTTTTGTAGCCAATTT
This sequence comes from Fusarium albosuccineum, assembly GCA_012931995.1. Lineage (NCBI taxonomy): Eukaryota > Fungi > Ascomycota > Sordariomycetes > Hypocreales > Nectriaceae > Fusarium > Fusarium albosuccineum. The sequence goes on along the minus strand of JAADYS010002048.1, from coordinate 37,435 downwards.
TATTAAACAGAAGCGGAGCCGACTCGACGTTTTCGAAGGTCTGGAATCCGTTCTTGCCGTGAGTCAACCCATAGCTGCCGTTTTCATGGGTATGAAGACCAGTATAGATGACTGTTCGGCTTCCGCTACAGGATGCCGTGCTGGTAAAGGCCATGTCGAAATTGACTCCCGAAGTAGCGAGGCTATCGATATTTGGTGTAGAAATGGCTGTACAGCCATAGCATCCGATCTGATTCCGACCGAGGTCGTCGGCGATTAAGAGGAGGATATTCTTGCGGGGTGGCATTTCGGAGAGGACGGGGACCAACTGGTCATGAAATGAAGACGAATTGGTAAAGCAACGATGTACTTGAGGAAGTGAGACTGTGTGCGTTTGTTAATTCCAAAGCTGATATGCTCGACTCAGACGTGGACCTAGGTAGCTAGACTTGCATAATATCGGGCTCAGTCTTGAAAGCAAGCCAGGACGTAGATTTTCTGGTGGAATTGGACGACCTGATAGATTCCGGGCCATTATTTCAATAACCACCGGCAGTGATGCGCCGAGCATACCTGGTCTGATCATGTCGGTGCTCCGAGTGCCGTGTCTGATGGCTGCCGCTCCGGGGCCGCTCCGGATGCCGCTCCGACTGCCCTCCCCAGAATATCCACATGCACCTCGATGTCGCGGTATCCCCCAGACCGCAGCACCAAAATCCGGAGATGTTTTCTTCTGGCTTTAGCCAAGTCTGTCATGTGTTTTCTTGACCTAATGCCTTGGTGTTGGACTGAACCTTTAACTTAGTGAGTGAAAGGCGTATAAAGTGGTTACATTCCCCGATGATCCCAACTTCTTGCCCCTATATCATTACCCTTTCAGTTTCATTAACTCCAGATAATCATTGAACTATACACAAACTTCTTCCTGACCCCTCGGATCGACAGCATCCACCATGCTGGGCTTCGGGCATCTGGCGCTTGGCCAGACATTCAACAAGCGGCTTACACTGGCCGTCTTGCTCATCACCATCTCGCAGTTCAACTTTGGCTTCGACCAGCAAGGCTTCGCGGCTACTCAGGCAATGGACTCCTTTGCCAAGCAGTTCGGTGAATGGAGTGAGAAGAAACAGGCGTATGCTCTTGATCCGGTCTGGGTATCCTTTTTCAATGGATTCAACTATCTAGGGCAGGCTGCCGGTGAGTGCAAGATGTCTTGCGCACCTCTCTCCAAGGATGTGTATGCTCAATGTTAGTTTTAGGAGTTGTGATCGGGAGCTATGTCAGTAAGCGATTCGGCCGACGGATGTGCATGTTTAGCATGAGCCTTTGGGCCTGTGTGGCGGCCACCATTGTCATCACTTCCAAGACGGCAGATCAAATTCTGGTGGCCCGTGTTCTTAACTGTGAGTAGTCTCGTGGGTTCTTGTACGGATTATGGATACTAAACACCGTTCTGCCTGACTAGATATTTACATTGGCATGGAGCTTGCTGTCGTCCCCGTCTTCCAGTCCGAGATCACCCCGAAGCACGCCCGGGGCTTCATTGTTGGCACCTACCAGATCAGTCTATTTGCGAGAGATGAATAATACGACGAGGATAGGAAATACTGATGCTGTTTAGATTGGTGGACTCGTCATCAATTGCATCGCCCGGGGAACCGGTGGTCTTCCTGGCCGCGAGGCTTACATGATCCCTTGGGGTCTCTTCTACGTCGTCCCAACTTTTGTGGCATGCTGTATCTGGTTCATCCCCGAAGTAAGCTAGTTGTTCGACCTGACAGACCTCAGTGTTAACCTGTTCCATCCAGTCGCCTCGGTGGCTTGTCCTCACAGATCGTGGCGAAGAAGCGCTGTCATGCCTTCGAGAACTTCGAGCCGGAAAATTCACAGACGAGCAGATCGAGGAGGAATATCAAGGCATTGTTGCCTCTGTCAGCCGGGAACACAACAAGGGGACATTCTTTGACATTTTCAAGCCTCAACACAAATGGCGTACCATCGTTGTCGTTGGTGCCAACTTTTTTCTCCAGTCGACAGGCCAGATCTTTACATCCATCTATGGAGCTCTGTTCGTCAAGTCTCTGGGCACGATCAATCCATTCACGGTTACCATAATGATTGCTGTGGTGAACACTTGCACCTCGCTTCTGGCCATGGTTCTTACCGATAAGTTGAGTCGAAGGCGAGTGGTTTTAAAGCCTTGCGGAAGATGTTACTGACTCCATTTCCAGATTTCAACTCCTCGTGGGCGCCTGCATTCAAGTCTCGGCTCTGATGACCATGGGCAGTCTCGTTACAGTTGGAAACCCGTCCGACCAGATAAAGGCAGGCATTGTAGCCATGATGGTCGTGTTCACCTTTGGCTACGCTCTGGGCTGGGCGCCCACGGCTCACATCCTGAGTGCTGAAATCCCCGCCCTGACAATTCGAGACATGACATATCGATCTGCTTCAGTTCTTAATATTGCCACGCAGTAAGTCTCCACGCATAGTGACGACACAATAATCGTATACTGATCTGTGGGATAGGTCCGCCGTGTCCTTTTCCCTTCCATACCTGCTCGATGAGCCATATGCGGCACTTGGCTCCCGTGTTGGCTTCATCTTTGGTTCCATATCCGTCTGTTCTATAGTTTTTGCCTTCTTTTGCGTGCCGGATGTTTCCGGCCGCTCCCTAGAGGAGGTTGACAGCCTCTTTGCATCCAACGTTCCCTTGAGGAGATTCAAGTCTGTCAAGCTGGACGATGTAGACCACATGGTAGATGACAAGGCGGCCGAGGAAGGAAGTTCCATACACATTGACGCGCCGAAAAGTTGAGTTGGCGGTATAGGTAATGAGAGATGCATGTTAGCGATCGCCAGACCTGGAGGCCTGGAGGCTTCAGATACCAGTCTTTGTGAAAGCTACCTCAGCACAGGTAGAAACCAGAACTGGCGGTCTCTTATTTCAGGGTATTCGATTGCTCGTGTCCATTTCTGGCTTCGATTGGTTATTTGGTGTATATAAACATCCATGTACACACACAAGATGGAAACTAGGATTGCCGACCCAGGGCTTGGTGGGCTCTGACCTCGGATACAATCGATTGATCAGCGTAGCCAGCGAAAATCTCCGGTTTGAAAATCATAAAGCCTTTCAATTTCGTGACATCAGATGCCAGTTCTAAAGACGGTGCCCGTGAGATAGAAGGAGGCTCAAGGAGCCCAGTGAAGTCCCGATTCGTCCACTAGCGACCCCATTCGCACCTGCCCCCGGATACCGTCCCCCGCAAACTCGCTTGCCAGCATTGATGCTACCTATCTAAGTAGCCTGCCCCAATCACCTTCGTAGTGTGTACCCCATACATATTCTGGCCATCCATCTCCTTTCATTACTGACTTCACTCCTGCCATCATCAAGGCCAGCGGTCTCAGGCTCCGATTTGTTTCTGCATTTGGGAAGCTCGCTATGAACATGGTGGCATTGCAAGACAATATCATCCTCCGTTGACCCATTCCGACGACTCGTCCTTCATATCAACACTCGTCGGCTTGCTTGGCATACCAGTCTCAGCTCTGCCAGAAGTACCATCTCGGATTGACATAATGAGTTCCGGCTCAATTGGCCCTTCCGACGCCATCCCAACCTCGGCCAAGCCTACCAGACAGTCCCCGAACACTTGCTCCGCATGCCGTGCTCGCAAGGTTCGCTGCGATGGCCGTAGGAACGTCTGCACAAGCTGCGAGAGGCTCAACCTGAACTGCTCCTTTCAGAATCCTCAATCCGCTACAGTTCCTATTCGTCGCCGCCGTGCACACGCCGCATGCCTTGCCTGCCATTCGAGGAAGATTCGGTGCAGCGAGGAACGACCTAGTTGTCGCCGATGCCTCAGGCTGGACCTGTCCTGCGTCTACCCAAGTAATCGGTCTGGACCATCACGTCTTCTTGGAGAGGCTTCGCTTTCTGAAGCACCCCGACGCCTGGGGATGAGAGATAACGACAACACTTCACAAGCGGACGTTAACCCCGAAGAGACAGGAAACGCCTGGCCTGGCCAAGACTCGCAACAGGAGTCTGCCGCTAGCACCCAACATTATGACACAATGGCCCAACCTGAACCTGGGTCTGGGCACACTGAATCTGATGAGGCGCACATGGCGAACGGTAGTGTATATCATGATCCGCCAGAAGAGCTCGTCTTGAGTGCATTCAAACTCTTCTTTGGACACATTCGTCACACCCCTGTCTTCTCCTTTCTGCACCAGGCCTCGATCATGGACCAGTACCGAAATGGGATTCTAGAGCAGTGTTTGACCTTCTCCCTCATCGGTATCGTTTCTGTCTTGGACAATCTCGGCCCCGGCATGCAGGAGCGTGGTGAGCAGCACATCGCGCAGGCGGAATCTTTGGTCCTGCGCGACATGGAAAAGCCCACCATCTCCAAAGTCCAAGCCCTAATTTTTATCATCAAACACCGGGCTTTCTCAAAACGCTTCTCCAGCGTCTTCATGTTAACGGCAATGGCCAATCGCTTCGCTATGGGCTTGAGACTGAACTACGAAGATACCGAGCTCAGCTTTCTGGCTCGCAGGTCGTGTAGGAGAACCATGTGGTCTCTTTATCTCATCAATAGCGTCTTGTCTGCTGGATATCAGGACTTTACCCTCTCATCTCCTTCGTTGCTCCATATTCAGCTGCCCTCGCCTGAATCCAATTTCGAGATGGACATTCCTCACCAAGCCGGGTAACTAAACGCTTCAAGTGACGGGCACAGTGAATCCCAGCCCAGCCCTTTAACCTTGACTATACGCATAATGTATCTTCGACAACGCATACTCCAATTCACTAAACAGGCTGTTGGACCACATTATAAGAGACAAGACCTTCAGTCTGACATTGAGTCGCTTCAAACAGAACTCAACAACTATCTAGAGCGTCTTCCGACTCAGCTCAAGCTCTCAACTCACAATATCAAGATTCACGCTCACTCATCCAACTTGTCCAACTTTATCACCATGCACATTACCTGGCACGGTGCCCAGTCTATTCTTTACCGGCTGGCTCTGGACGGTCTCATCGAAGCCCTACCAGCACATGTCCTCGAAGAACTAGACTCTAGCTTTGTTATGACCTGTCAACAACGCTGCTTTGACACGGCCAAGTCTATGGCACAAATTCTACGGACTCTTCTTTCCATAAGACCCGGCAGTGTTCCACTAGATCTAGATATTGCTGTGTCGGTTTACCAATGCCTCCGAATGGTCATTTATTCCTACCAAGCCTTGGCTGGTGTTACTTTTGATACGTTAGACCAGGTCATGATTCATTGCCGCACGTGCGTGCAGTTTCTCGAAACCATGTTCTGTAATTGCAAGGCCATCGAAGACATAGTAATTCTTCTTCTCACGACAATCTGGAATATCTCACTAACAGTCAGGCAGAAGAGAGATGCGCACACACTCATTGAGACAGCCCTAACCCCGCTTCAAGACACACCGGAGAGCGAAGTCAGGGATGGATCCTTGAGAACAAACGAACAACAAGGCTCTAAGAGCGGCCACCATATTCTATCAAAGCACAGTCTAGTTGGCCAAATTGAGATGCCAGACAAGAAAGAGAGTTTCCTCATCTCGCCCTCACCATCAGATGCACAGCTGGACACTCTGCAAACAATACATGACTCCAGTCGGCCATTGCAAAACAACAACTTAGTTGCCATCATACCCGCCTTTTCCCCTTCGATGCATATAACCAATACGCCATTGAGGGGACTATCAGAACTAACTCTACCTGACTTTGAGTTGGACTCAGCCATTTCACTACCAAGCTCATGGCTAGAAGCATTGCTCCCTACAGACGACGGTTATGTTTGAATCTGGGAAACGTGCTACAACAGAGAAGCAATCTACGGTCAATAAGAAGCGCAAGAGAACGAACAATGGTGCTGTAGCAAAATCCAAGCAGTTTGCCGACACAGAGTTTCCGCATACAAGTTCTCTTTGTTGACAGACAAAGAAAGGGATCCTCAAACCTAAGACGAATCAATCGTGTCTAGGCGCCCACCCTGGAGATTGTGGCGCGGGTACCATCCTCATCAAAACAAAGGGTTCTTTGTTCTCCGAATAGCATCTCAAGTGCCAAGCCACCCCTCACAGAGGCATGACCAACCTGCATTCAAATTGTCTGAAAAGAACTCGACTTTCAGCTGTGGCATAAGAAAGAGAAGCCTGCCTCTTTGTCTTTCGCGGACTTTTTTTTAGTTCACAGGTTCACTCATCCCTCTCTTCTTCCATCATCTCACCTGTCCGTGTTCTGAAACTTTTCTCCCATCATCGCAACCACCATGTCGACCTCATCGGATTCTTCCTCGGAAGAGGCCACTGTTCGACTGCTTCACATCCCCTCTAACCCGTACGCGACCGCCTACAAGTCTAACTGGACCCTCCCAGAGTCGGGCATCTTGGACGATGATGATATGGACCTCCTTGAACACGTCAATTGTTCTTATCTCTCTTCCCCACGTCCGCCCACTCTTCTGGCTCTCAAGCAGCATGCACAATCTCTCACCCACCTTATCCGCAAGCTCGTGCCGTCTAATAGCAACGGCAGCGTCGGTGACTCAATTGGTGATACACACCGAAACTTCCGTCCTCAGCAGGCGTTTGACTGGCTGAGCGACCTTGATGAACCATACGAAAACGCGGATTCGGCGCATCAATACCCCCTTTGGGCCATCGCCAATACCGTCAAGGAAGAGTCTGACATAGATGGCATCGAGCATCACTGTCCCTTAACCAGAGTCCCCGATACCAGCCCAGGGGCCGAGGAGGGCACTACTCGTCGTCCTTATATGACACACCATGACCTTGTCATGCACGCCAATGAATGCCTCGAGATTCTTGATCACGAGTACTCGGCCACGGGAGGCCTCATGTCACTGCTTCCTATTGGCATCGACGGCGACATAGATTCCAAGCAGAAGAATATGTCTGAGGCTCAGCTCGCTGGTGCCCGGAACACCTTGCTCGGCCAGTGGCTTCTACACCACCAGCACCTTGTCGGCCGCATGCACGAGCTCGAGATCAACTATGCCAACGCCCTCGACCTGCTTGCTGGTGAGGCTCTTGTTCCGCTGCAGCTGATGCACCGCTCCGGCACAGACGGTATTTCAGGGGGTCGTGAGGTGGGCTACCCACAGGACAAGTTCATACTTACCAATGCCGGCGACGATGTCACGGACTACATACACCGCCTGTTGGATGTGAACGAGGCTCAGATCGAGCAGAAGCAGAAAATATGGAAGGAAAGCGGCGTCAGCGGCGAACGCATGTGGTATGAGGAGAGAGGAGGGAAGTGGTACGCCAAGGGCCTGGTTCCCATCGACCTGCCGACTCGCTTCTATCGTATCAAGGGCAAGGGGCATCAGTCGCCCATCTTTGTTCTTCCGGCCGTTGAACATCACCCAGGCATCCAACACACGCGACGCATGGAGGAGCGTCCAACAGTGGTCTCTATCGTGACACCGAGCTGGCCTGAGCGCGTGTCTGCCTGGGAGATGAAGAATAAGGCCCAATTGGAGGAGGCGGCACAGATGAAGACGCAAAACCAGGCGCTGGTTCGAGAGAGGCTGGAGTTGAAGGACATACTCAAGATGAAGGACGCCGAGATAAGCCGACAGAGGACTGTGCTCGCTAGTTGGGAGACAAACTACAGTTCTGCGGTGAGTCGTATGGATGTGTACAAACGCAAGATGGATCAACTCAAGGAGGCCCTTCCGGACAGATATCATGACCTCTTGTCATTTGATGAGGAAGAAGGCTAGGTTGAGCATATGGGTTGATGAGTTGATCTGGTTTGATGATTTAGCAAATGGTACTTCATCTATGAGTTTGTATCATTCACGAATGATTAGGTATAATGCAAAGGTAGCAAGTCTTCTTGTACTTGGGGCATTATAGCCTTCCTAGCTAGGTATGTTACCTTAGAGTAACAAATAAAGTATTGGCGTTCTGTCATGCCGCGACGAGTTGAACCGACAAATTGTCAAGGATGGACTCTATTATAACCGCCAACCTTTAGAACGACGTTTTAACCTGGTAATCTCTCACTTCAGTCCCATCATGAATGGCAATAACTTCAATGTCGCCGTACACATCAACCTCGGACCCGTTCGGTGCATATACTCTGATTAGTGAATCAGATGGACTGGTTAAGCGCATAACGAAGCTGTCTACAAGCATATACAGCCTGTTTCTCATGACGGTCCAGCGGCCCCAACTCAGCAACACCAATCACAGCAACGGCAATTGTCACGACCTTGAAACACTCAGCATCAACCCATGATGCTGCCGCTTTCGAGGCAATGTGCAAGGAGCCTCCGAATACGTAGTCCCCCAACTTCCAATTTTGTCATTGGCTCCCGTCGTTCCTTGCATCTTGCTCCTCCCTTCCTTCTCGACGACTATGTTCCTCGGTACTTGACCCTCAGCTCCCGCGATGCGGCCAAGAAGCGCTCGTTGGCATACGCCCACCTCCGGAATTGCAACCTCTGCCCGAGAGAGTGCGGCGTCAATCGGTTCGAGAAGACGGGCATGTGCCTCATTGGGGAAAAGACAAAAGTCAATACCATTGCTCCCCACTTTGGAGAAGGTCAGTCTGCGCTCTGTGCTCTGAGCCTGTCCCTGATTCCTCGCCCCTCCCTTGCAGCTCGGGCTGTCAGGTTGGACACCAGCACTTGGCATGTACAGTGTGTGCGTGTGTATTTGAGATCCCATTGCTAACCTGTGCCCTCTAGAACCCTGCATCCAAGGGCACCATGGCAGCGGTTCTGTCTTCATGAGCGGGTGTAACCTGCGCTGCATCTTCTGCCAGAACTATGACATCTCTCACCAGCGCAACGGGATGGACCTGTCGCCGGAAGAGCTCGCTGACTGGTACATCAAGTTGCAGGAGGTTGGCAATGTTCACAACATCAACATTGTCACCCCAGAGCATGTGGTCCCGCAGGTGGCGCTGAGTATCCTACATGCGCGGGATCTAGGCTTGACTGTCCCCATCGTTTACAACACATCAAGCTTTGATTCTCTTGCTTCCCTCGAGCTGATGGATGGGTTGGTCGACATCTATCTGGCCGATTTTAAGGTGTGGAATCCCGACACCTCTAAAAGGCTACTGAAGGCCGATGACTACGCCACTACGGCCAAGGAGAGCATCAAAGCCATGCATGCCCAGGTCGGCGATTTGTGTTTTACCGGTGACGGCATCGCCAAGAAGGGGTTGTTGGTCCGCCATCTTGTCATGCCCGGCAAGGAGGCTGAAGGGGCCGAGATCATGAAGTTCTTGGCCAACGAGGTGTCTTCTGACTGCTTCGTCAACATCATGGAGCAGTACCACCCGGATGCCCACGTCGGAAAGCCGAAGCGAGGGCAGGCTGAGGATAATCAAGCCGACAAGGGAGTCCGGTACGCGGACCTCAATCGTGCTGTCACGGATCAAGAGATCTCCTCGATCAGGAAAGCCGCTGAGGACGCTGGGCTCTGGCGCTTCAACGACCCGCCGAAACATGACGGGTTTGCCATCTGAGAGAGAAGCTTCCAGGCCGTCTTTCAGTTGGACCGTGGGGTTACACGGAGAATAAACCTTGCCATGAGGCTTCAGGACCAAGCCAAACTCGGGGACTAAGAACGCCACCACACGGTCAGGGCGAGCAGGTGGCTTCTGCGGCTCATTCAAACGTCCAGAAGGCAAACCGGCTGACCCAACCCCTTCTGGGCCCATAAACGCCTTTCAGCTTTTCCCCTGGTTGCCAACTGAACAATACCACCCGCCAAAGCATGTTCTATTGACACTCTGCGTGTGGCGACTGGGCACGGATCAGAACCACCTTCACGCAACACCCAACAGCTTGCGCTAGGAATGAAGACTCCCAAAGAACCATCAGGCCATGGCCTCGGAAGTCGCTGTTGGGCTTTGTCGGGCGTCGCATCTGACAAACAAAGCGTCGAAACCCCTCATCCTAATATAGCTTCCCCTGCGGTGGTCTTTGTCGGTGGCAGGACAGAGCGGGCGCTCAGGACGATGAATATCTACCCGCGGATAGATACCAGTTCTCTGTCTCTGAGGAGTTCCTCATCATTATCATCGGCACCAGAAGTAAGGATACAGTATCCATCAAAATGAGCTCGACATTTTCGACGATCCACAACATGGTCCAACTACCACCCATCGATGCAAGGATTACACCGCCCCCAGAGGAGTTGAACATCGTTCCTCCTAAACCAGGGACATGTCCTGCTCTTCCCGAGTCTCCCAAATCCATCCCAGACACACATCAATCGGAGGTTGCCTCAGCCTCAGGCTTCCCTGCGCGGAAGAAAAACCAGAGACGCCCGTCAGGTTCTCGTTCTCGTCCTCCACGAGTGGACATCAGACAACAGTCCCAAGCTAATTCACATCTCATCTTCTCGCCACGACCATTTGAGAACCTCTACGTGGAGCGGGCATATCTCGCTAGTGCCCTTCAGCAACAGTCAGCCCGCGCTGCAGACCTTATCAGGCAGTATTCTGCAGTCGACTTGCAACTCCAGAGTCTCCAAGAAGGCAAGGGCCCACGACGCAGGCTGCGGAAGCAGCTGGGCTTGCTCAACTCCAGGATCAACGAGGCAGTTGAGCAGGAGAAGGCCATCTTTAGCCGGCTCGGCGAGCTCTACGTTGAGATCCAGAGTCGCGAGATGTGGTCTCAGGCCCATTATCAGCAGACATGGTCCATCGATAGCCCGAGTGTCGGGTCCCCTTCTGTCTACGATGCCATGTCACCATCTGTTTATACCGCCATGTCCCCCATGTCCTATGGCCTACCTACCCCGACTACCCCCTTTAACGCCACTTCTACCGAGTTTGTCCCTATGGGCTACTTTGTCGACTTTCCGCAGCTCTCTGAGACGTCCTTGTGTCATCAAGAGCCAACGGGAGATATGGGCTACGGTCTAGAAACAGTTGATGAGGCTGGAGAAGAGCTCTTGTGTGGGCCTGACTCGGGTTTCGAAAGCGTTGATTCGGAAACCACTCCACCAACTCCCGCTTGTTCTCCGGTCGCTGAAATGGAAGAGTGTGGTGGAATGAACATGGAAGAGGCATTTAGTGATGCCCGCATCGTTCCTATTAGGGAGAGGCGGTTCAGTCTTCCTTGTCTCCAGAATGCCTGGCCAGAGGAGTAAATATCTTGCTTGACAAGAGTCATTGTGTCATTTAGGTATGAGCATGCTTTGATATGGCGAGGAAGCGGCATACAACACCAGAAACCAGTAAAAGAATCTGCATATGAAACCGGGAAATAGTCATGTCATTATATCATTAATATCATATCAACTTTGGCGTCAAATATTTCAGACCTTTCTCTTGTTGTGTGGATATATGTACGTGTGCCAAACCATGTCGCTAATGTATCAATCTACTACCCTTTCCGTGCCAATATTTACGCAAATTCACCAAATTGCCCGTCATCAAATCCCAGATCCTTGGCCGACTGCTTCTGCTGCTTCACATCCTGCGCGCTGGGTGGAGGAGGTAACGAGAAGCCTCCAGATGACTTGGCGGCGCCTGGCCCCGGGGGTGGCGGCGGCAGGGCAAAAGACTGCAGATCTCCCGAGGCAGAGCCTCCGGCGGGTGAGCTGCTCTGCTGCTTCCGCCGGCCAAACTTTGAGCCGCCAAAGCTCACGGTGATGGTCTCTCCATCCTTGAGGCTGTAATCCCTGTGCTCCTCCTTCTCCTTGTCCTCGGCCGGCTTGCTCTGCTCGCCCTCCCAGCCCAGTGCCTTTCGCGCCTCCTGCAACGCAATAGAAAGGTCAAACGCCTCGCTCCGCTCCTCGAACCCAATACCCAGCACGGCACGCCTCCCCTGCGGATCCCGCACCGTCAGCGCAAAGAAGCGGCTGCTGTCCAGCACAGGCTCGACGACGCCGGGCGCAGTGTAGGGCGCGGCGGCAAACAGCTGGCCGGACGAGGCGTCCTCGAGCACGGCGTCGACCTTGAGCTTGTTGGAGGAGTCGGGGGATTCATAGGCGGTCTCGACGACGCGCAGGCGGGCGGTGAAGATGTGCCGCTTGGGGTCGGCGGTCCAGGCGCTGGCCGAGTAGCCCTTTGTGGAGGCCAGGGGAGGGATGTTGTAGACGTGGACGGCGTTGGCGACGAAGAGGATGCGCTGGATGGCGTCGCTGGGCAGCGCGGTGCCAGTTGCGGGGTCGAGGAGCTCCATTGAGGGGGATTTCTGCGCCGATGCCGATGTGCTTTTGTGATTTCAAGGACTACCTGCTATTTATCGCGGAGAGATGATAGGAGGGGAATTGGAGAGCTGTTGTTGCTGCCTGAGATGAGGGATGATTGGAATTAAGGGAGGTGGTGTTGCGAGACGGATCAGAGAGGGGCACACGGATCGGTGGAGGGGCAAAGCGCGGGGCACCGACAGTGGACGATGTCACTGTAGGGTAGGAGCCTGTAAATTGTCGAGGTGAAGCACGCTACGAGATGAAGCAATGCAACTGGCTGGTGGTTGGTATGTGAATAGAAGACACATGGTCTAGTCGGCTGTTTTACTTGGGAGGACGCCTATCATGATACGGCCTTATGCGAGAAGTGTTAGCTATTCAAGTAGGTAGTTCAACACTATTCCGCAACATGTTGTCCTCCCGAGGCCGGCTCTTGTACCGTGGCCGGCCCCGCTCCCCACTGCACCCCGCCAAAGCACCCTTGGAGCTCTGGGACTGACTCACCAACATCAAAAATTCCCCTCCACCAGACCCAAGCCCGTGAACATCGTCATTACAAGCTCGCGATAACCACCTGCAAGACGATCTGACGCTCACCCGTCGTTTCCATCCGAGCATACGCCATGGCGACCGTCGAAACAACAGGTAAGCACGGCATCCAACCTTTCAACATGCTCTACTAACCTTTCTCAGCTGCCGCTCCGGCAGAGCAACCACAAGCATCACAATCAGGTGCTGGCTTTGAGTCCGCCTCCCTTCCTCGTCCGGTATTCATACCGTCCTAACGATTCTCCAGCATCGTGGCCACATACCGAAACCTCCTCTCCTCAGACCCCCACCTCACCAAGCCCGTCGCCGCCATCGAGTCCCTCATCGCCCTCCTAAACGCCCACCCCTCCACAACCGTCTTCGAGACCCTCGATACCGTCAAGGCCAACTCCGAGCGCCTCAAGGACTCGGTTGCGAACCCCGTGCCCCTCTCTGCCGGCACCGATCTCTTCCTGCAGTACCTCGTCTCCTCGCTACGCCAGCAGGATGGCAGCTTCGATGCCGTGAGGCAGCACCTCCTTCGCAACGGACGCCTCTTCGCCTCGAGAGCCAATGCTGCGCGTCAGGGCATTGCGGATGCTGGTTGGAGGTTGATTCGCGAGGGGCAGTGCATCCTCACCCACGGAGCTTCGCGATCGGTTGTCGGTATCCTCGAGCGCGCGGTGCAGAACCTCGGCGCCGGCAAATTCAAGGTCATCTACGTCCGTGAGGAGACTCGTGTTGAGGAGAGCGACCGCATCGTTCGCGAGCTCCGAGAAAAGGGCATCCCAGTCGCCGAGATCGCGGAGGCTTCGGTCGCGTACGTCATGGGTCTTTTGCGCCAGGTCAACACAGTCATCGTCGGCGCCGAGGCCGTTACATCCAACGGCGGCATCATCTCCCGCATGGGCACCCTCCAAATCTCCAAGTTAGCTTCGCAGGCTGGCGTCCCCTTCTACGTCGCTGTCGAGACGCACAAGTTTGCGCGCAAGTTCGTCATGGACCAGCGGGATATCGGCTTCCAGCAGGACGTGCTAGACTTTTCTGTGGATGCCAAGAGCAAGCAGCCCGTTGACGCTGTCGACTTTACTGTACGTCCCCTTCTACAACCCCATAACGGATAATTTGCTAACAGATTCAACTACAGCCCCCTGATCTTATCTCCAAGCTCATCACGGAGAACGGGATTAAGCTTCCCGGCTACGTGTTTGAGCAGTTGCTCGACATCTACGGCAGTCTGAACGGCTGAGGAGCGCAGCTGATGAACCATACAGCGTCGTGCCCATTCTATGCTGACGAAGTATCTTGAAATTTTGGAGATGGATCCTCGTAGGAGGCTAGGATGGTCCATGGCTAACTCATCAAACCCCAATTGCTCGACCAGTCAAGTCAATCCCCTTTTCTAGCATCCGGTATTGCGATACTAGCGCTCTATATTGAGTCGGTATGGTACTGGGGCCAGATTCCAGAAGGATGAAATGGGACCCGAAAGGCACAAGAGGGGCATAACTTGAACCGATTGGCCGTGTAATGTCATGAAGAAAGACGGGAAAAGGGCGACCACGAACAGGTAAAAGTAGATGATCTCATTTTACTAGATTTTGGTATTGGAGTTCAAAAATCGCGGTCCTTTAATGAAAGATATTGGAGTATGAATGATCAGAATACATTTGGCTTTCTCAGCGAGTGACGAGTCCTCCTCATCGTCCCTGCTATAACAATCTGAGCCCTGATATAAAACGCCATCCCAATACAAGATGCTGGAGTACACACGAGCGGCACATTAACTCAATCTGAAATAGCCACCCGTTTCCCTCAAGAAAATAAACCCAAAACCTTCCTTAAATAGCACATTGTTGGTACAGAGACACTCAAATATCTCGCACAAGCCTGGCTCCAACCCACGCATAGGGATAGTTCCTCTGATACCAATTCACAAAACTCGCCCGCCCCGCAATGCGCGGGTGCGTAGCCCATGAACCGCCCAGAACGACATTGTGCTTCCCGTCGAAGAAGTCTGTCGTATACAGGGGATACAGCGACATGGGTTCGAAGCCTTCATGCCGCTCGAGCGTCGAGCTCGTCCACTCCCACACGCCGCCCATCTCGGACTGGCCTGCGAGCTTGTTGCCCTGGGAAGTGACGGGCATGGGGTGCCAGTGTCGGAAGCCGACATTGGCACCAGTTAGGTCACAGAAGAGCTCTGAAGAGCCCTCCTTGACCGGAGCGGAGGGCTGAGAAGGCGGCGTCTCTTCGACGCCGTCATTGACTAGGTGACTGAATAGCTGTTAGCCTGGGAAACGGTGCCTGTATGATGATATTTTACGTACCCGTTCACTGCAGGAACTGTCTTTGACAGAATTCGTTCCGCCTCGGCCCTCTTCTGCTTGTTGACATACGAGTAGATACTCTTGGCCTCCTCAAAAGTGGGAATCCTGCCTCCCATCCAGGATGCGCAGCCAGAAAGCTCGTCGTATGAAGCGAAAACGGGCCAGTCGAGGGCATATTTGAGAGGTACAAGACCGTACACGGTTCGAACGAACTTGCCCTGGATAAACGAATCGGGAAGTTCTTTGCTAAAATGCCCGTTGCTATTTGCGTGTCCATTCGAGTTTCCATTTGAATGCCCGTTAGTGTGGCCATTTGTATAACCACCATTGACACTCCCATTGTTCTGATTGGCTGGTTCTAAAGACCATGATGCCGGAATGCGATCAATCTTGGAGTTGTACAGATATTGAGCGTACTGTAAAGCATGTTAGAATCCCGCAATTATTTTAGTTTGACACAACATACCTCTTCGTTGGTGATAGGCCGCCCCTTGGCCTGGAAAGCATGTACCTTTGCAGGTCGGGAAGGCTTCTCGTTATCCCTTGTTACACGTTAGTTCTCTTTCTTGAATTGGAAGATGGCGTCATACCAGCCAAAATGACAAGTCACATCAGTGCTGTTCTCGGGGTCATCCATGCCCAAGGTGATTGTCTGTTCGGGAATGTCGAACCATTGGTTTGGGACTCTGGTCTCGTATGCCTGCTTCGCCATCTTCTGAAAGTTTGGGTGCACCGTATGTGGCGGAGGTAGCGTCTTATCGCTTTGCAGCATCATGTACAGCAATGTCTCGATGTGCATGAGTTCATGCTCAAATCCGACCCAGATGGCTCTCGCAACGTCCCTGGGAATCTTGCTTGGGCCATCTTTGTACAATGCCTGTACCCGAGAGCGAACTCTGCCTTGGTACACAAAGATCTCCTCGATTGCTGGCCATTCATCAGGGATCTCGGAGTGGGTATGACACTTCTCGGGGTTATCGACGTCAGGGTCAATTCCACGTTCGAAGATGGAATAGTAGAAGGCGGGATCAGTTGGGGTTTGTCCCGTGGTCTTAGTCAACTGGATATCGAGAAAGGTTGGGATGTGCCCCAGATAAAAGATGCAGGCATTCCGCAACTTGATGGGCTTCTCCTGAAGCTCTTCGTGAGGAAGCATGTCCTTGGTTACACTGTCCCATGCCTTCCACAGCGCCTCCCAGTCTTGGACTGTCGGCAGAGGCCCAGTGGCATAGAGTGATGGAGCCAGGCTAAACGGCATGGCTGATTTCTGTAACATGTGGAGCCCTGTGTAACTGTCAGTCTGTGTCTGATGCGATCTCGAAATATCTATCCTCAGAATAACCCCCACGTCATACTGGACCTCCAGCCAAGCCAGTCTTACACCTGCTGCCCCTGAAGCTAGAAAGGGAAATCCCCATATGCAGTATATGCAGTCGTCGGCTCAGAGGGCTGCATGGGTCGTCATATTTCGCGGGGTACGCCGGGTCATGCCCCAATCCCCTGGCCTCAAAATACAACTGTCCGGGGTAGGAATATTGATCACGAGGGGATGTTTTCTTACCATACTCGTCTTCCCGACTCCAACGACCCATCTCGGTCAGGCCCGACACTGCCCAGAGCTCCGCTTTCTCTTTCTCGGAATACTTCAGGCTCTGTTCGATCTCGATCCGCTCGTGAGGCATCACTCTTGAGCCGAGGACGTCGGTGGGGCGAACGGGTGCAACAAACGCCTGATGTCGGCCGCCCTCGTGATCGTACACATACTCACCAATTATTCGCCATTCATCTACCTTGAAGACTTCTTCGCCAAAGAGATCGTTGGCATTGGCAAGCCCATTGAGGATAAATCTACATATCGTGTTAGTCTTTAAGGGGTCATCCAGAGCTATGATTGGCTCACTGGTGGGTCAGCCCCTTTGAGTCTGTATCCGAAAACTGCCGCATTAGCATAGACTCCTTCTCATCGCCGTAAGTCACTACACACCGTTGTACGCATGGCTGCACATTGTTAGAGAATTTTATGTTCAAATGGAGCATTTGACTTACTAGACTTTGGCCGGGTTACTGCAAGCATCAACACCAATGATCATGGAGTCGGATGGCCCCAGAACATCTGCGAAACCTCCCAAGAAGACTGCCGCTTCGCTTCGAGTGAAATTGCCTGCAATGATTAAATTTAGCATTATAAAAATTCTGGATCAATTAGTTTTAGACATACCGATGCTAGAGCCCAAGTGCAGGATGCACTTAGAGCGCCCAGAAAGAGAGGGATGCTGCAGCCATTCCCTTCCATCATCATACGTGCCCCAAAGACCATGGCATGACACGTATTTGAAGTCAGGAACCTGGGCCAGAGTGCGTTCGAGTTCTTCGCGAGACAGATCCAATGCAAAGTATTGGATAGACTTCCTGGCCTCTTCAAATGCTTGCAGAAGCAGGCAAACCTTGCGTAGATTTCTTTCATCTTGTTAGGAGCCCGCAATTGACATTCCTGGGGGGAAATTGACTGACCCGCTCCCCAGTTCAATCACCATGGAGCCCTCGGGAATCCGACTCGCAATATCCGCAGATGAACGTTGTAGAAGCTCAATCTCATAGTTGGTCAGGTAGTATTCCTCTAGGTACGTGATCTGCTACCTGTAAGCAATGGCAAGGAGAAGCCGTCAATGGAGTCAACCCACGTCCTCAAATAGCTGCAGCCCCTTCTCGTTGTATAAGAGAAGTGTGGGGAGCTTGCGTGGTCCATCTTCAGGGTTGAACATGGAAACCACCTGGTCCTTCAAGTTGATCTCGACATGTTCACCACGAATATCAATGATATCTGGTAAAGCCGGTGGCGGCTTGTTGACCGCTGGCCTTGCCCTTTGGGAGACAGCCGGAGATGTGGTGATAGAAGGCATTGTAAAAGCAAACGCAGATCACGACGAAACAGAGAGCACGCTTCAGCTTAAACAGGACGTGCTCGACAGGTGGACTGATGGGAGAGATTATGATTTATAGGGCATAAAACCAGAGGCGCGTCCACGGGCGTACATCTGATCAGTAGTCCATCCTCCAATCCAACAGCTCGGAGGTACCTGAGGATCTCTGCCTCCTTAGTGGAGAACATCTCGGGCAACTCCTCCTCTTGGGGGGTCAAGCGTCTGAGCCGAACATGCGGCCATAGCCAAACAACGCGGGGGGAGCGCCACACTATTCTTAGTTCAGTGAATCGTCATGATACCGAAGGGGCAACGATGAGAGTCTGGTCCAGGAACAACGGTCCACTTGGAGGTCGCACACGAAGGCCCGGCTGGTGCGCCGGACAAAGTAAATGCACCTCCGTTCCGCAAGTTTCGGCGCGGCGGAGGTTGGATCCTGGAATCATATGTTTTCGGGCCTCTCACGGTGAACCATTTCGAAATAAGTTTGTCATGGACTGCAGCTCCAGATTTCCAAGCATCAGCGCTTGTGGAGTGAGAGTGGGAGAGCTTTGGAGCTGGCAAATCAGGAGGGCATCAGCTTCACGCCCCACGCCCCACGCGCGTGGGAGGTAGATGCTCCAAGAGCTCACGAGGCCAGCTCCGAGGTATCAGCTTTGCGGGATGTCTTGGGGAGGGTCGCCCAGGGAGCTTCGTCAAGAAGGGATCGATGGGGCTGCACTGCGATGTGTCGTGCCGCCTGTCTGCCCGTCTGTTGGTTGGCATCGGGTATTTAAGGCCATCAATGGCGCTCGCTGTTGTGCATGATGCTTCGGAACTTCAGCCTTATGTTGCGTGATCCAGACAGACAACCTACTGTACCCCGGAAATTCCCAAGAGATGGGGATCTGGGAAATGGGTTCAGCATCTTCGTCCAGTACCTCCCTACCCACCACAACAACATACGTACCATCTGCCCCGATCTCCCCGAGCTCCCAGCATTCCTGGACCCGACTCAACGATCCCCTGCAGAAGCCACGGTTACCTGGTACATGCTCGTCTACGCCGCAAGCCCTGCCTTCCAGGGCGACGAAAACCGGATTGTACGGGTCATCGACCTGACAAAGAGGCCGTCTGTGGGTTGCACGTGGAACGGGGTTCGCCGATCTGGAGATAAGATGGAAAGTCTACCAAGCCGGAAGTCGTCGCGGTGCTGTACTCGGTGTGCTGTACATCAGCAGCTCCCCGCGAAGCTTCCAGGAGAGCCAGATCGTGGCCCTCGCGGTGCCTGGACCATCCGCTAACGCTCAAGCTACGCCCTTCGATTTGGAAACAATCTGACATGGGGTCAGCACTTCTGGGCTTGTTGACATGCATTTTCCATTCTTGGCGATGGTGACCTGGAGTGACTCGATCCCGACGTCATGCAGTCATGCTTGGGAAGCTCTCCCTGTTGGTTTCACAAGCCTCAAGCTGCCGTGCAACCTTGGTGCCGGCCTCAGCCTCTCAGCCCCAAGACGGACGGGCGATTAGTGAGAAATCCCACGCCGAGAGACCCGCCCCCAGTGTCTAGTGTCCAGTGTCTCGGCTCCAGAGGGTCTGGCAGGTCTTGCCGGCTGTCTGCGTTGTACGTACACGTTGTACAGAGTACCGGGCCGGTCGATAATCGTACGGGCTCATCTCAGATGGCTCAGTGGATTGCCAATTGCTGCCGTCTTGTTCGCCAGGGCGGTTGCCGTAAGCGCAGCGATGGGGCGAGATGCAACTGCTCTGCATAACATCCTTGGATGCAGCGCGGGGGTGGCTATGAAGCCATTTCTCGGTCAGTCCAAGCCAAGTGTGGGTTGGAGACGCCAAGATGGTATTCCCGAAATGGAAGGGAAACGAGGTGGCCAAAAGGCATGATCTCCGCTCCTTCCTTTTTGGCTCGACATCATGACTGCTCCTGCAGTTGCCGTCCTCAACTTCAACCCTCCGCTACAACAACGCCCTGCAATCGCCATAATGGGTAATTTCTGTTTACTAAACCAAAGAATTCCTTTCTATACGACGCCTCATTCGATTCTTTTCTTCTCCTTTCTTTTTCCCAACACCCAGCCCACCCAAATCCCAGCAGGTTGCTACACCCTTCAATACCTTTCCTTGTTCAAATACACCAACGCCTAAACCTCACGTCCATAACCTTCGTACATTCATGACGCTATCGTTAAATGCGGCCGTTAATCGCACAACATCCCTCCCAGTCTAGCAACTCTGCCACTTGAATCCAGCTCGTTCAAGAGGAGCCAGCTCCCAGTGAACCCGCACCAGAAAACTCCTCTAAATCGTTCAACACTTTTCCGATTCGCAGCCACTCGATAATCTCAAGCCTCTCTATCGAAAATTCCGGCAAGCCCTTCTCTGGAAAGGCCTCATCAATGCCTGGCAGGAGTAATTTGCTCTTTGACGTCGAGGCGGCTGGCTTAGCTGATTCCTCCAAGCGCGTTCCCTGAAGAGATAAACCTTCTCTTCGAGATTGGGGAGCATGCGGAGGAGATCCTACTAAACCAGACCGTAGGCTGGCTAAACTCCCTGCTGTTTCAAAGGGCGTGACTGAGCCTATGCTGTGGCCTTTAGTGTAATCTGACCTTTGGCCACACCCCTCTAGGGGCCCCGTAGAACGAAGGGGGTCCCAGCTACTGTTGCGCGACCTGTCGGATTCCTCATCTAGTTGCGACTGCCGTTCATCATCTGAAGAAGGTGAGAGAGCTTCTTTTCGGCTCTCTGCTCGTGATTCTTCTGTCTCATTGCTGTTATCGCCCCCAAGCCGTATGCTCAGTCGTCTATCTTCAAACAACGGTCCAGGGGTAGGGTCGTTAGCGATAGCTTGTTGATGAAACTGGTTCCTGGCTTGGGTGAAATATTGATTTAGTTCTTCGAGGTAGGCCAGGTAGTTTTGCGCCACAGGAAGATAGGTTCCCGCCTTGTGTAATGCCTGGTAAGCCGCCCCTACACCTGCTCCTTCAAGTACGCCGAGGTTCCTCGAATGTTGGTCCGTGTTTGTTGGGACTGTGATGCGTTGTTGTACGTCTATTAATGGGAAGTGATGGGCATATAAGGCCATAAACCCTGCCTGCCAGACAGCAAACACGGCCAGAGATGACAGCGGGAGCTTGTCCTTGCATATTTCAATCAAGTCGAGAATATCCCGAGCAGCACGGAAGACAGTATCGGCACTGCCCTCCCAAAACTGAGTTGCCACTTGATCATGTGTCGTCCAACTTGAGCCAACAGGGCCTTGTGGTCCGGTGCACCGAACAGGAAGAAAGGGGAGGCACTCCCGGCCAAGAACAATCTGACACACCGAAGCCAACAAATGTAGCGAAACATATGTGCTGGTGGCCTGATGGTTGTCGTGGCGATAATAGTTTTGCCGTGATAGCGTGAAGGTGTCGGGGAGTTCCATATAAAACCGGTCCAACTTTTCTCGCAGCCCATGGAATGTCGACTCATTGTCCCATGGTGGCAGAGCTTCTAGCGAGCGGCCACCTGTCGAGGTATACTTGGAAATATCACCCCAAATTTCGACCAGCTGTATGAATCGGCTCAAGGTGCTGTCGTTGTTGATATGCCGCGATGATAACTCTTCTGATGGCCTCAGAAACCCGGTGTACACATCTAGGGAAAGGTCAAATGCCATCTCAGAACATGGCAGTTGTATACGGACGCCCTCCACAGGAATACTCGCAGCCCGCTCGTTGCCAGAAGCCATCATCCGATCAAGAACTAGACAACTGTACATCGTGCGCCGTCTGGATTCTCGTATGATGCCAATCTCGGAAGACACCACACGTGTCTCACGTGGCGGAAGAGTTTGATTCAATTGGGATTGCACTAATTGATCATCGAGCCCAAGTTTCAGCAGCTTTGCCATTCGGATTGCAACGCCGACGTACATCCAAGCACCAAGGCCATGGAGGTTGTCACGCTGGCTCCATTCAAAAAGTCCGAGCATTAGAAATGCTTGGACTCTTTCGACGGTGATGACGGTCATGGCTGTTCTCAGAGGACCAAGAGCTATCGTAAGGGCCTGGGCGAAGAATTCGGACGTGGCTAGAGGGTCGGACTTGGACTGCAAGGTTCGCGGTCGTACGCTTGTATTCAGTGAGCCTGATAAATGCGCAACATACTTGACGAGGTCTGGGTGAAAACGAGCAGTGAGCATTAGAACGCCAAGCAGAATCAGGTTCAACTCTGATGACTGTCCTTGACTCTGGCCTTGTCTGTAACTCGTCTTTTCTTTCAAACTTGGTAGGTGAATAAAAGATAGCTCTGTCGCATAGTGTTGCTTGTAGATGCCGAATAGCTGGTCCCAAAGCTCCAACGTCAGGAAGGGATATGTGAGAATCTCCTCTGCGTAAGCTGTGGACTTTTTGTTGTCTAGACCTGGTGCTTCCTCCATTCTTTTTGCCCTCTTCCTCTCATGTGGACCGTCCTTGTCTTGCTTTCCGGTTGCTGGAGGGTCATTTCGCTTCGGGGGAGGAGCTGTCGCCTCAGGATATTGACATTGGTGACCTCCCTTGATACAAGTATCACAGGGGCTGTTGCCTCCATCATTGTCGCACTTGATCTTTGATCTGCGGCATCGCAGACATGCAATACTAGATCGCATAGGCTGCCTCATCTTTGGGGCTTTTTTCCCGTCCCTATAGCCAGAATGCAGCATCACCCTATACTCCTCAGCGTGGCCCCCAGACGGCTCGACGCCACCGACATCAGGTCTGGATTGTCCAACTGGGATACCAGTCCGATGTAGCACCGATGGTGCTGCCTCGGGGGCAGAAGAGACCTCTTCAAACTTACGTTTTGGAGTCGATTGGTTTGAGGATGCGTTGGACAACTCATCGGCCTCAGGGTCAGCTGGTGAGAGTATTGACTGAATGCGAAGTTGGGAGGCTATTGTGGCGATTTGGACTCTGCGCAGAGCCCGGGGTATTGTGTATTGCAGAATGACCCGGGCTGTATATCACACCAAAGAGAGCTAGGGTTGAAGAAGGCACCCAGCTTTCGGATTTGAGTTGCAACCAAGGAGAGAGGGATAGGCTGGAGAAACCTCCAATGGTGGCTCGCTTAAGTATCGCAACCTTGGGTTGGAAGGTGCAAAGTAATCGATCAAGAACACTCTCGACTTTTTCGTAGCAATCCCTTGTCCGAGGGCTGAAGCTGTTGCGGTCAAGCTCGGCGATATCGCCAATTCCTTAAAGTTCTTGAATGATACCCTCGACGAGGCAGATGACAACCAATAAAGACTTCAGCCAGATCTGGTTTCAGGAGCACATCGCGAAGAGAATGGGAGGATCGTCTAGTCAAGGAGAAAGATAATCGCCAAAGAGATCAAATGGTCAAGAGAGGCAACGGAATATCGTGGACATTGGCGAAGAAGAGAACCGCTGGCGAAACTTCCGGGCCGACCGCGAGGTTCTCAAGCCGACTTATTAGTTCTCAAGTCCGGTCCACCGCCTCCTGCTTATTTCCCTACCGTACTCCATATGCACCAAGCTCCAGACCTCATGGTACATTAGCCGCAAAGCACACGCCCTTCTTGTCTCCCTACCTCGAGTCGCTAACTTTGCTGAGGAGCCTGCATGCCAGGCGTGCGTGAAAGATGGGTAAGGGAACGGACAAGATCCGCTGCCGAAGCGATCCGATGGCCGACCCCACAACAGAAACCGACAGAGCTGAATTTGAAGTCCGTCTATCTCTGCCGTGCCGCCTCCTTGTAGGCGCTCAAGGAGGGTGACTAGACCAATCCGTCTGTCGAGGCCGTGTCTGCGACCGCGGGGATGTCGGGAAGCAGGGGAACTATGTTCCTTACAGCAGGGGTTCACGTTGTCCACCACGCGAGTGGCTGATCCCGCACCTTGGTGCCCACGGTGAAGAGTGAGAGATGCTAACTACTTCTTCAAGAGAGCTTCGCAACCCAATCAGTGGCCCTGGCTCACTGTCTGGGTTGAAGATAGAGAAATTGCGAGCCTCACGGCGAGTTAGAGAAGGCTGGCTGAGAGGATGACAACGGATAGCCAACAATGGCAATTGAAACATCCCGCATTCTTGCACACACAAGTGTCACCCACGCTGTTCACAAAAGAGCCACTGCAAGGTATTCGGGTAAATCAGTGGCTGTCAGAAGCCAAAACGCGCCATCGGAAGGCCACCCGGCGCATCCCATAGTATGCCCTAGGTATAGGTGAGCAGAACCAGCCAACCACGTTTAGCCATGCCCGTGGGCACAACGAAGATGCTGCGTCCACAACAGCACGAGCCGCTACGTAATGATGGGGTAAAACAAACCAGCTCTTATCGCGAAGAGAAAGATGGGTTTTTGCGTTATGACCAAGTCTGGAACCGACTCGAGTTTCGACAGGGCTCAACGCAATATCCGAGGCCGCCGCCGGCCGTTTTCCCCCAGCCTCTTGTGAGGGTTAGGTCTCTCGTTCATGTTCACCGAGCGGGCTCTAGGATCGGCACTCGACCTTCCGCAAGTGTCAAGAAGGGAGAACTGCAGTAGCTGGCCCACGAGCTGTCCTTTGCTTGTTGTTCAAATCCAGATATGACAGGCATACAACTACAGGGCTGGGCCCATACTGGGGGCACTCGCCATGTGGTCAGCTCATAGGTGTGCAAAAGCTTTGCTCGTGATGAACTGGTCGTGGATGGCCTTGTCAAGAGCAATCCCATTAGGAAACGCCAAGGGCGACCAGGATACTGACAGGCATTCGGAAGAGGGCGTCGTGGAGGGTTCTCACAGCTTGCTTGGCGATCTCCTAGGTCTCCAAATGAGGCTAGGTCTAGATCGGAGGGTTGCCAAGGTTTGAAGGTGCTCGAGACATCAGTTAACCAAAGACAGCATCGTAGCCTAGCCGAAACGTAGAAATAGAAGCCAGTAGCCACAGCAAGCAATGTAGTTGATGTAGTGTAGATAGAAAGGAGGGGCGTATCATATCGTACTGCCAAACGTTTTGGTTGTTCTGGACCGGATCGCGCTCCGTAGCGGCCACATCAATGTCATAGCGCGAAGCCTGTAACCGGCAGCTAGAGTGAGAGCGGCGGCTGGACTAACCAACCATAGCTGGTAGAAGGGACCCGTCCCAGAAAACCGGTAAAGGCTCCTGTGATGGGATGAGTTGAAGTCATGTTGAGTGATGTCCATTTTCTGAGGCTCAATGGAACGGTCCGAAAGTCTTGGCTTGGCTAATGGATGGAACGGAGTTCGGGAGAGGTCTTCGGGGAAGGTCAAAGGAGAGCGGCCACGGGCTCACGTGCAGTCTCCGAATGTGATTGCTGACAGTTGTATCCGTAGATGGGCAGGAGCTAGACCTGACTCTGTCATCTTCATTTTCCACTTCCTCGTCTAATGGCCATGGTGCTCGCGCATGCTCCTTGATATTCTCTTGCTCCTCGGCGACATTGGAGTCCATGTCCACCTACTGTCATCCGTACAGCCGGTCTCGATTACGTACCACCGACGGACCCAACCACGGGCAAGGAAGGACTGCGCACACTCAGCGGCCACCATCACACAATGGAAGCGACAGAGTCACCGCACCATGAACCCCCACCACTCTGGCTGGGGTGACATTTCGGTACGCAAGCGCCAAGCCGAAGCCAGCTTCACCTGATGCTTAAGCCATGCCAGGGACACTTTAAGCTTAAATTGCTTCGCCCTGTTGCATACGCAAGCTCAAGCAAGCTCAACAACAGTTATTCGCCTTTTCCAAGACACGGAAGGGAAAGAATGGTCTCGATGCTCGCCGCTGCGATGGGACGGGACTTTGGATGATGGTGCCAAACCCAACAGCCCAACACCATTCGCTCGTATCCCAGGTGGCGGCACCATCCCTCGAATGTGCCCACCAATGAATGACGTCGGCCCCTCCCAGAGGCCTCACAGCTCGCAGCTCACCACACGCATAAGCGCCGACAGGCGCCCTCCTCTTTAACAAGATGGATATTTTGCGACCAATGTCCCATCGCCAGCATTTTCCCCCTTGACCGCTCAAATCAGTTGCCTGTGTCAGCCGCCGTATCCTTTTAGCCGTTTACTTGATTGCTGTTGCATTGCCGCGCATCGCGCTTGTCTGGATCGTCTCTGGCCTGAGCGGTGCCATAAAACTAACCCCTCCATCCCTCAAACCTCGCGAGTTCCAAGCTTTGAGGTCCCTTCCCCTTTTCCCTTCTCTCTTGACCTGCTCTTGTTTTTTCCTTGATCAACCCATCAGGACCCTATTGTCTTTTCAAAGGAGAACGAGATTTTAGCAAATATGGCTTCCGGACACAACGTGAGTTGACTACTATCCACCCCGCCAAGCGCATCATGGCATCTATCCATGACGTCGCCTTCGTTTTGGTCGCCCCTTCAACGCTAACAAATACTTGCATAGGATCCGAAGCTTCTCTATGCCATGGAAGGCATCAATGCCTACCACATTTCGAATGGCAAAGAACGGTCACTCACCCCTTCGGGGCCGCAGACCCTATCACTGCTCATGGTTCCAACCTCGTCGGGCTCCGCTGAGCCCTCAGGAGTTGGCTCCGACGGGGAAGAGGACTTCTACCTCCACCTACACCTCCCTCCCGAGCTAGACCTTCCTCTGCCCGCGACGACACAGATCTACCATCAACCGCCTACCAGCTATTTGATCCCGCGCTGGGATCTCGGACCCGACAGCGGCGCCTTCACTCGCATCGAATTCCCATCTGCCGATGTCAAAAAGGGCGTGCAGGAGGATGTTGACACCTTCGAGACCATTCTCGCCCAGTGCACTGCATTTCTCGAGCGGGCTCCCCCGCCCCAGCCAAGAAACTCTAAGGCCGCCGAGGCCAAGGAACGTGAGGCTTCTGGTGAACAACTACCCGCTTATAACCCGGCAGATTACAGTCCAGGAGAAGCCTATGTTCAGGGCAGTCATAGCTCGCATACTGGAGGCAGGATTGTGCTCGTCGATGAGGAAGATGGTAGTGTCATCGGAGAGCTCACGGATAGCTATCAAGTTGTCGAAGACAGCAAAATCCGCCCAGGATCGAAAGGTATGTCCAGAATGCTGGCCAATGTATGCGCAGCTGCTAACACAGTTTCAGAGCCCGTCGAGATTTCTCTTCCAGCTGATGGAGGCCAAAACATTTCTGTGCAACCTGTTTCGCAGGCATATATGGAGATGGACATACATCCTGCCTACCAAAAATCCTCGATAGTCTCGAGCGCCAGCAAGGCGTCTCGCCTTATCGTCACGACATCCGATGTCGTCTCCAGGACACTCCAAAACCAAGCCGACAGCTTTACCAAACGTACTAAGCCAGTGACCAAGCCGGTCACGTTCGCCCCAGCTACTCATGACCGTATTCGTCGCATTAATAATTTCTCGACCAAAGCTGCCACATTTTCGGCCTCTACCGTAGGCACGATCGGAAACCTGGCACAAAACTTTGGCGCCAACGTCACGCGTCGCAAGGATGGACGAGCTCGAGGCTATGACAAGGACGGAAACGTGATCGACACCTATAAGCCAGGTGTGCTCAACAAGAGTTTGATGGCGTTCAATACTGTTGTTGATGGTATCGAGCAAGCCGGTCGCAATCTGCTCACTGGAACATCATCCAGTATGACGACGGTGGTTGGCCATCGTTGGGGAGACGAAGCTGGTGAAGTATCACGGAATCTGGGAGGTGGCTTCAAGAATGTGGGACTCGTCTATATCGACGTCACGGGAGTCTCGCGTCGTGCCATTCTCAAGAGTGTCGCCAAGGGTATGGTTGTTGGTAAGGTTAAGGGAGGCGGCGAGATTATCGTGGGAGGAACTGAGAGTAATGCTGAGCTCGTTGCGGCGAGGGATAGGAATGGCAACGATGCGCAGAGCACCTATGGCGACACGGCGAGTATTGCCAGTGGCTATGACCCGAACGGCAAGAAGCCAGCCAAGGGCCCTTACTGAAGGCTTGCGTTATGAATGTCATGATATTGCTTTTTGGTGCGGCTTAGTTGAGTACCCTTTTTGATGTTAACAGGAGTGGGAGATTCAGGCGCTGGCAAGCTGGTGGGAAACTCCGCTTTGTATGCTAGTATGGATTAATGGCAGGTCTACCACGAAGATGCCAAATTAATTACCGTATAGTACGAGCCTCTGGTTTCAAGTCCATGGATATCATGGCAGTTTGTTGAACTTGCCATTATCAAGCATGTTAGGGGATTGGTCTAGATTTACATGAGTGCCTCCTGTATTAGAACAAACTTGAAGCTTACATTGACGTCACGTGCGATCGCGGGGCAGCCGTACACCGACCGCGTCGCGCCAGGACAGGCTCATCTAACTCAAGCTCCCAAGACAACTGAGGTACCTGGCATATTGTAACCTCGCCACGGTATGGAGAGGGATATTTCTGGCCAGACTCTAGAAGAGCCGGTAAAATTCAGTGTCGAAGAAATTATTCTGCTCCATTTCTCTCGCACCTTCCCCTAAGCGACCGTGATAGCGAGCATTATACGGTGCCCTGGACGGGCTGCTTGGTCCTCAATCTTCAGGTCCCAGACGATAGACTACTCGATTCATGTGCCGATTCGAGCTAATTGGAGTTATCATTCTTACTCTCCGTGACCTTGGCGATTTCATCAAATCTAGAAAGGCTCAAAAAAGGTGTGTACCAGTTGTGGCCCAGCTGTCAGGTGCCTTGCATCATCGCTAACTGTAAGGTGAAGCCCAACTACACAGGCGCCATGCTCCACGAAATCTTGCTCTCCCTCTCGGGACACCCATCCCCTCTCTTGCGAACCGATGCCTCACACCCCCATGCTCTCTCCGGCGTGTCTCCTGCCGAGCGCCAGCTCCTTGCCTCGGCTGCCCATCTCAGCGACGTCCACATAAAGCTCATCAGCTACACGGCCCAGATAGCCAACTCGCATCCCTCGACCATCTGTCGCGCAGTAGCTACTGCGATAGACTCAATCCACCTATCGGCGTTTCAGCGCAAAGTCCTCGAGGTCGAGGCGAGCATTCTACGAGACGACCCGGAGCTGGTTG
The DNA here is from genome assembly GCA_012931995.1 of Fusarium albosuccineum. Classification (NCBI taxonomy): domain Eukaryota; kingdom Fungi; phylum Ascomycota; class Sordariomycetes; order Hypocreales; family Nectriaceae; genus Fusarium; species Fusarium albosuccineum. The sequence continues at coordinate 8,404 of JAADYS010002048.1, read as the reverse complement.
GGGCCTATAATATTGTGCCATTGACTGCTGTGGTGGGTGAGTTTAAGGACTGGACTAGGAGGATGGAGTGGCTTTGGGAGATGGTACAGTTCATGCTGGTCAAAGACAGGAAAGGCGAGGTATGTCATGGAGCGCAGCTTATGGATCGACTTCGCGATGAGCTACAAAGCGGGTATCGAGATGTGCAAGATACCGCCATGAGTCTCGTCACGGTGGCTGAGACGGCCTGGTTGAAACAAGTCTCAGCATGGATATTATACGGTAGGCTTCCAAGCTTTGGAAGCGAGGACTTTTTCGTGCAACAAGTCGAGGAGTCGGATGAGGTTGGTCTCGTCCCCAATACTAGCGGTCCACAAAGCATTGCTAACATTAAATCAGGAGTATAGATCTCGGTCAAGTTTGCTGCCTGCCTTTGTGACGCCAGCCACAGCGTCATCTATGCTCTTCATCGGCAAGTCATTAAACCACATCAGAGTCAGAAGCAGCGTCGATTCGGGGCTGCGTGGACTGGACCATTTGTCATCGAAGCTGCAAGAGTTATCGAGCCTTTCCTTTCCGCTGAAAAGCACCAGTTTCTCAAGGGCAATCATGGCTGTTCGCGTATCTCTCTCTGAGAATACATTACAGAAACTACTACCGTTGGCCAAGGTGACAGAGATGCTGCAGCTGCTGAGGGATTTCTTTCTGCTGGGCCGTGGTGAATTTGCCATGCAACTGACCCACGAGGCAGATGAGAAGATACGCAGTCGATGGAGGAGAGCGGATAATCTGGCCTATGAAAAAGGCGATGGACTCAAAAATGTGACGGTCAAGGAAGGCGAGGTTGCGGCAGTTCTAGCCAGGACCTGGGCAGTTCTGGCGTCAATGCAGGGCCAACATGCGGAAGAAGACGAGCAGCTTGAGCTTGCTCGAGATCACCTACGACTCAATCTCGCCAAGACGAAGATGGCCACGCCCCTTGGCGCTGGATCCGGCCTGAGCCGCCATGCTGCAGACTTATTATCTGAATCACCATTTCGAAATCTTCTCTTCTCTGTCCCGTCCTCCTTATCCCTCCAGATCCCTCCGCCTTTGGACATGGTCTTATCGCCTTCGGATGTTCAGATATACTCTTGCATCAACGCCTACTTACTTTCCATGCGCAGAGCGCACATTAGGCTCACCGATTTATGGAAAATCACTTCTCTTAGACGCCATCATCCAACGCCTCGGGGCGATCGGGAGCAGATAGTTCTCCTTCGAAAACGGTGGACGGCGCGCTCATCGTCCATGCGCAGCTCTTGGACGACTGCCAGTGCTGCCATCTTTTTCCTCGCGGAAACAGAGGCCTACCTGCAGACGGAAATTGTAGCCGGGCTGTGGGAGGGTTTCCACGAGTGGCTAACAGCCAATGATCCCAGGCACGGGCGATCTGGGGCATCAACACCAACCAAGCCTGAGGGCAAGACTGGAGACGATAACGATGGCGATGGAGGGGAGGAGGATGAAGATCCATGGCTGCGTGATGACGGCATCAAGCCTGGCACCCAAGAAGATGCCCCCAAAACACCAGACTCCTCGCCTCCTCACGACCCTCAAACACTATCTACAGCACATCGCCTCTACCTTCGCACCCTCATCCACCGCCTCCTCCTTACTCAGCCCACCTTCACCCAACCCCTGTACAACCTCCTCATCCACATCGACCACCTTGTTGCCCACCTGCACCGCCTCCACGCTATCTACACGTCCATCGACCTCGAGACGGACGCCGGCGTAGTCGACGCTTTTGTCGACCTCGAGTCCGAGGAACGCGACGTAAAGCGCCGTCTCCACGACATCGAGTCCCGCGTCCGCTCCGGCATCGAGGACGTGGTTGCTGCGCTCCGCGCCCTCGAATCTGACCCTGTCTTTGCTGCCGAGTGGGAGGGTGACGCTGCCGCCGATGAAGCCCCCGCTACAGAGGATGTCGATGGAGACGACGACCACAATGAGCAGCAACGTCATTACAGAGCCCGGGACGCCGATGACGCCGAGGAGCGTGGCGGTTATGCAGCTTCGCGGGTCGGCGGCATCAACCGCTTGCTCATGAAGCTCGACTTTGGCACATGGTTCGGGAGAACGGGCGACCACGAAGACGAGCACCGCTTCTAATCTTTTTGCCTCCTTCAAGCCCAGAAGTGAGAGAAATGCCAATCGAGTTTATTTCTAAAAACCAAGCTCGCAAACCAAGGCAGATCTGCAGAAGCGGAAAAAGACGGGCTGTGTTCCCCACGTCTCGAGAGTGTTAATGTCGCGCATCTGTGGCGTTACAGATGGCACGATTCTCGGGTCCGGGGTGCGTCTCCAGCTGGTCTAACAAGGGGTTTGGTTGGTGATGATGGGGATTTTTGAGAGCAAGGTAGTTCGATGGATGATACATAGGTGGGATGGATGGATGGAAGGGGGCCGAGCATTATACCATTGAGTTGTCCACACAGACAAATTATATGCAGGTGTGCGAGAATTTTGCGCATATCAACAAGAATATGTCAATTTCGCGTTCGTATCAGGTCATGATGGCGTCTCATCCAAGCGTGTACCTAAAAGCCTGATCATGCGTGGAGTGCTTTTATATCTGCTCCAGCCCAGCCAATAATTTCGTCGAGCCATACCCAATTCATATCTGGGGTAAAAAGAGCAACCCAATTCCGGGGTAAAAAGACGCCGAGTAATACCAAATCCCGGGGTTTCCCGTTGCCCGTGTCCCATATCCATGAAACTCCCAGACACCTTCGCATGCCATGATACCGTGGGGATGTTATTTCATTGCCCCGTAAATGCCCAATCATTACCTCTCAAAACACCACCGAGCTTGCGGTGGCTTGAAATAGATAATACCAATACCATAATCCACAATTAATATTGTATAAGTGTCGTTCGTGACAAAAAAAAAAAAAAAAGGAAACAAGTGTTAAAACAGAAAGAAAGAAGAGAAAATTGGTATCGTAGTCTCGAGGAAAGGAGTGGCGCGCATAACATCCCTCTTTCGAAGTAGATGAGAAAATTCTGTCGTAGCTTCTTTCTTTTGAAGTGAATATCGTCGTCAAGGTCTTTCAGCATAGTTCAACTCTAAGTCGCAGAGCTTGCCATCAGTATGCCGCCACGGGTTTGCGGCCGAATTTGAGGGAGCCACGGCTGGAGGAATGTTCCTCGGAGTGACGGCGTTGGAAGAAGCTCTGCATAAAAGAGCGCGGATTTGACTGGTTAAAGTCCCCAGTGCGGTTGCGAATGGCACGATGCGAAGGCTTCTTTGCCTGCCAGCGCTCCTTGATGCAGTCATCGACTAGGGAGATGAGGCCAGTGGCGATAATGACACTGGATATGCCGGTTAGCTAGGATCATCGTCCAGGGGTTCAAGATTACTCACTCAGCCACGTCGGTGATGGCGTCAATGATGCTGCTATCGCTGATCCACATGTAGCAGGGGGTGACCCAAGCACCAGCCATCTCATCGTCGAGAACCTGGTTAGGGCTGCGCATCTCAGGAACGATGTGTGCCACAGGAGCACCATGGCCATCGCGGACCAGATGGAATGAAACCACGTCCAGGTTCTTGTCAATGACACGCTTCCAGGCGTAAGTGTGGCCCCACCACTCAAACTCGTACCGCTTGTTTGCCCGTCCTCCTCGTCGAGCGACGTCCACGCGGGCATAGTTGCTGAACTCGAGCTTGATGCGGTTGGTTGGTACTAGTCGCGGCTTGGCCTTGGCTGCTTGTCCCTGGTTGTGGTCCGAGGTCGTAGAGTGATGTGAGCCAGACCACACTGAGGCGTTGTCTGAAGCAGTAGAGGCATTGGTAGCGTTTCCATGTTTAAACATAGATGTAGTGCCGGATGTGGTCCGATGGAAGGACGTCGTCATGGTACGCATGGCCGAGCTCATAGATCGTCGCAGGGCCGGTCGAGCAGCAGCGACGGTGCCTGTTGGTGCTGGTGCGTAGGCGCGCTTGGAGTTGCAGACCTCGCGGCCAGAGTCGCGACAATAGCGGCGCAATGAGAACTCCCGGCGAGCGAGGTCATGCATTCGCAGATGGAATAACTGCACAGCAAGCGATCGCCGCCCATGGCCGAAGGGGACGACCGTGTCGACGCGAAGGTTCATGTTGCCATCCGAAGCGCAATCATCATGACGGACGGCGAGTCGATCGAGCGAAGGAAAGAGTCGTGCGAAATCTTGGGGTGTAGATGGCCGGCAAGGATGTTCGTTCGAGGTGCCACGATAGGGAGGTAGAACTGGGGGGATATGAAGGGATTCTGGGTCAGACAAGATGAAGTCCTTGTCGGCATCCTCCCGGTCGTCCTCCATGTCATCGTCGTCGTCGTCGTCGCCACTCTCGTCGTCCTCTTCTTCCTCCTCTTCGCCCTCTTCATCGCCGCCAACGGGCAGATCCCGGCAGAGCGGTGCCATCTCGGAAAGTACCGAGTCGTAGGTGGCAATGGAAGAGGATGTAGCGTTGAACATCAGCTCGGGATCTGCGGGAGTCTTCATTGTTGCTGTAGGCTTCTTGCTTTGAGACACATCGAGAGTCTTGTTATGAGAGCCGGAAGCGGAGTGGAAGGATGTGGGAGCCGTTGATTGAGAGGCCTCTGAGAAGTAAGAGTCGCGTAGAGAGTCGGACTCGGAGGGGGCGGGAGATGTGGTAATGACAACCTTTCGTTGCCGCCGTGATGACGAGTCGGGCGTCATTTCCATGTGGTAATTGATTGTGTAGAGTTAGCTGTTGCAGTTTGTTGAATTGGTAGGCCAATTTCTGTCAGGGCGTTGGTATAAGTGAGGTTGGGAATTTGCGTTGCGGAACAGGAGCAGGTGATAAAGTGCTCTCTTGATGGTGTAGCGGGTTGTCCGTAATATGTAGGTTGCTGGTATGATGGTGCATAACAGGAATGATTCAGCCAGGCTATATCGGATCGGATCAAGATCAGAACCACGAGACAGCTAGGGTCGAGATATAGGAAACAGTCAAAAGATATATCCTTCAGGAATCGGTCGTCTGCCTTGGTATGGGTAACTGAAGGTCGGCGGGTGGTGGGGAGGGGGGCTTATTTGGTACCGCAGCCTGACCTTATACGCAACCAGTGGAGTCCGAGGCCAGGGGTAAGAGACTTGGGGGGCATGGACTCGAGGCCACATCAGGAACCTGGTCGGTACAGTAGCGTTTTGGCGGGACGGACCACCACCTGTCACCTCGCGCCACGGCGGGGAGAAGTGGAAGAAACGCCTCGCCCCGAGCGGCCGGCTTCAGGCGCCGTCGCCTTCAACGTTCAGCAACCACCCCCCAGCGCCTCTGCAACACAGTAGCCAGTCGAGTCGGTTGTACAGTTTGCCCTTGGATCTCTATGCTCGGTGGTCGTTGGCTGGAGCAAAGCCATGGGCGAGGGTGAAGCAACATAGCATGGTCCCCTCAAAGCTTGATGAACTGCGCTAAGGCTCGTGGTGGGCAGACAGTCACATCGCCTGTGAAAAGTTGGCCACGGCGGATAGGTGGCTGATGAATCTGAGCACTGCTGCATTCCAACTTTTCATCATCTTGCCTTGCGCGCAAGCATCTCGAGTCTCTGGCTCTGGCTCTGGCCCAGTGGACCGCGGCTCCGTCCGTGGGGGCTGCTTAGAGGACGAGAGTCCCCGGATGAGATCCGGAACCGGGAGCTGGTGTCCGCAGTGTCCACCAGCCGCTGCTCGTCCACTGGAGAGAGTGTTAAAGTGTGCGTGTGAGGGCGTAGTGACGGTGTACCGCACGGGGGACAGGCCACGACCAGGGGTGTAATAGCTGTTTAGAGCTCATTCCAGGCTCATAGTCACACCACGCATGGGCTGTTGTCTCGTCCCGTCGATTCGGTCCCTCTGGGGTGACGGGTGACTATCACTTCTCCGTTTGGGAGACGGATTGTTGTGCACGGCGATCGACGGGATCTCATTCAGTTGATTGACGATCCAGTGCCGGAGTGCAGCATAAGCTTGATTGATCATGAACGAGGTTGGCGCCAGGCATGGCCAGATTGGTCCGACCTGAGGCGATCATGCCGACAATATCCAGGACTTTGCTCGGTGCAGCTCCGAACGGTAGCGCCTCAAAGCCATCTCTCAGCAAGCAGGACCCTTTGCTCCCCTCCACCAAGATACTGATGAATGCATGGGAAGCATCAAGATCAATGACTTCAATGTCTTAGACCCCGCCGGCACAGCACAAATACATGCATGCCTCCCCTCATGGTATCCGGTGGGATGGGGAAGTTAACGCTGGCTTCTTCCAGAAATGACCAACTCGGAGTCAAAGACTCGTCGTGCCCTGGCTCACGCCCCATTCATTACTCACCATCGACCGACCAAACAGGCACCACGTCCCAAAGGGTCCAGCAGAGCCCTGGACGCCTCGATATCGTGACCTTTGGGAGAGTTCCCAAAAGAGGTGTGTCCCCGGCCGTCTGGCAGTCGGGGCGATTGGCATCTGTTCCGGTTGGATCTGCCAGAGCCTTGTAAGTGTGCATTCGCGTGGCAGCGTTTGTTCGAAATAGGCGCTTGCACCAGAATTTTCTTGATCCTGTAGATTTTCGTGATGGTAAGGTCGTGACCGAGCACGAGATCTAATGATTCTGATCAAATCCTGAGATGATGCCATATTCACGTTACCGGGTCTGATCTTAGAATCTCATCGATCAGAGATGAAGAGTTAGGCTTATCCGGACGAAATGCGTGCCCGTTCCTTCCCTCTCCCGTCCTGACTGATTTTGACTGTTCATGGCACTGTACGTACTTTCTCACCTGAATCCGCAGCAGTTGAACCCAGGATGGAAGGTGCGTGACTGTAACTGTCTGCGACAGCAGGTGCCGCTGAGCGCCCCCGGGCCTCTCCGCTGCAGTTGCACGTTGCACGGCGGCCCAAGCACGCCCAGTTGCACGTTGTAAGTCCAAGTGCCACCATCCACGCCTGCCTCCCGTCATCCTTTCTTTGCCCGAGTCCACCCGTCCGAATGGGTAGGTGCAGGATTCTCACAGGGCATGCCTTCCTGCCTTGCGTCCCGTCGTACCGAATTCTACTGCCGATGGTCCTACCCTATAACCAGGCCTCGATCGTGGATATTTCCAGCCTCCCTCAAGGATGACCTGGTCATCTCACCTTCACCATCCGTACATGACCAACCAGCAAGAGAGCCAACCATCCAACTCGTGCCCATCACACTCTCGCTTGGCCTTCTCTCCTTCGTCCAGAATATCCTCGACCCCCGGCGGCCCCGGACCTGATGCACTCCGCAGACGCACGACCGATTGGATCCCACGCCCATCTCGCCTCTAGGCCTCTTCGTCTTCTCTCGCCTGGGGTTGCACATATGCTGGTTGCACATTGCAAATCCTTGCGCAAACAATCTTCAATCGTTGGCCAGCACGAGGCCTTTGCCCATATGCCTTCTCTGCCTTCTCTGTCTTTCTTCTGGCTCCAGCTGTGGCTTGTCGACGATCCTGAACACGTCAGCCTTCTCTCGCCCACCGTGTCTGCCCTGTTGCACCGACACTAGAGCTCGCTAACTATGACTTTGTACGCCTACGGGGTCGGTGACGAGGCTGTCGTGACGAATCCCTCAAACTACGCCTCACTGTTGAGAGAGACGAACCCAACGATGCCTGGCTGGTGCTGTGGATGGCCTTGCTTCGCCGCCTAACTACCAAATGTGCTGCTTCTATTTAGGGAGCTGTCATGAGCCCCGCTAGGCGGGGATGCCTGTGCTGGGCCGCAATGTTGTATCCAGACTCCCCACAACATCGGCTTCAGCCTTGATAATGACTGATTTGTTGGGCCGGGGTAAGTTGAATCGCCAGCGAATACATTGACTCACCAAGGAGAACAAGACAAAACCAGTTACATCAACAGCGGCAGGCAGTGACGTTCAAGTTCGCTGGCGCCTGTATGCGTCATGCTCGAGTACACTTCTCATGGAGCCTAACGACTGCACGTCGTCACTTTGACTCCCAAGCCCATGTTCTCGCGATCCAGTACGAGAAACTGCTCAACTTCCAGCTGCAGCAATTGCGGTTTGCCAAGTTGCGAATGACAGAAATCACCGAAACACTCGACATCTGCACTCAAGCCGCAACATGTATGGCACTGATGTAGTTGCGTGTCTCACTTCAGCCCGTCCATACGCATTACGTACATATCCAATCCAGCCACGCCTTAGCATACCAGGTAGTCGAGAATTCGGGGATGTCATGAAGCTGCCATTCTGGTTCTGTATATACTCGAGTGTTACAGTCACAGATGGAATACTGCAGCATCCGGCCTACACGACGAAGACGATTGCTCGCTTGGTCTCTGGATAAAGTGCTCTACCCTGCATCCCTTCACACCTTCACACTAGTACTGCACGCGCTCAACTTCCCTCCTACATAT
>JAADYS010002045.1:0-28794 GCA_012931995.1 Fusarium albosuccineum | reverse complement strand
CCTAGCTATATTAATATTCTAGTCTTTTATATATATTAGTTAGTAAGATCTTTAAAATATTATTATAATTAAGGCTTTTAATTAGCTAGGTGTGAAAAAGGGCAGTTAGGCCAGGTAAATCGCTAAGGCCGGGTTATTGTTACGCCCTGGATCGTTATAGATCTGGTTTACTATAGCTGTCCAGGCTGTCAACACGACGTGGCTGCGCGGGTAGCACCACGTCAGAAGTGAGCTAGCTGATGCTGCCCTTCTTTCATCATTCTCGGTCGTTTCCTTATTTGAGCGGCGTTTTGAACCTAATCGAGATGTGATGATCTTTTAACTCCCGTGTTTCCCGCCCCCGCAAAAGTTCCCATTAGCCTGATAAGAGACGATCGCTGTAGCAGAGCCAATGGTGATGGATAATGTTTTAGTGTGGCTGAGCGATATTAACCATTGGCTCCAGTACGAAGAATACGGGGTCTGTAGGTGTTTGGTCGAATGATCACCGTCATAGCGAATGATGTAAATGAGGCCTCCAGACGTCATTATTTCTAGTCAATTCACAACGAATTAGCCGATCATCTAAACTCCAAGCTGAGAGGCAATGCACTGCCATGTTAATCACTATCACTGCCGCATTTTGAGATGGCTGGGTCCGATTTAATTATTTGAATTGAAGCGAATTGATGGATCTCACCGCCCAATTTCGCTTGTCCGTCAGCTTTGTAGTTGTTCAGTACTTTGGGAAGTCAGCGGCATAATTGGTCCCGAGTGGCAGGGCAACAGCAAACTGTATTGACGTTACTCTCCAACTGACGGCAAGTTAGACAGGTGCTATGAACGTGTCCAATGCTCGGAGTAATGTGTTTTCTCTTCAATGAGCAAAAAAACTCCAAGCTCTAGGGTATTGAGTAGAGCGGATAAGCCGATCTCATCGCCTAAGCCCATATCTCACCTAATCTCGCCGCTAGTGTGATTAGACTTGAGCTTAATGAATAATCAGTGAAACTAGCATTTAACAGAATTGAAGCAAAATTGGCCGTCTTGCTGTCTAGTCACGGATATTCCTTCATCTTATCGAATATGAGACCCACATCCGAGATGATTTTCCGGTCCGTCCTCCCAACGCTTTGCGCCGCATTCGGCATCCTAGCATGGCTCCTCCGTCCCTCAACCACCACCATGATAGAGTCTAGACGCGCCGCGGAGATCCTCCTGGCCCCGCTCGGCCTCAAAGTCACCTCATGTACCGAGCTGCAGACCCTGTGGGCCGGCTATGGCCACATCTGCGCCATCACTGCCAAGGCCTTAGACGAAAAGGTCGCTTCGTCTATGCGACGTCTGTACAATGAGCTGGGCGACACCAATACGTTTCGTCTGGTGATCAAGCTCATCTCTCCTCCACCTGGTAAAAAGGACGAGGGGCATCTCCGCAAGGTCTTGAGCTATGATGTTGAGCAGTACTTTTACGAAGAGGTTACACCCGGTCTGGAGGACGATATCGCGGTGGCACACTGCTTGACGTCGAGCAGACGCTTGAAAAACAATGATGGCGAGCTAAAGGGCGTTACTGCTACCATCCTTACTGACTTGCGGGTCAAGTTTCCAGTTGCGGGTGAAAAGAGAGCTGTTCTCAACTCTCGACAAATTCAGTCTGCGCTCGAATGGCTCGCCAAGTTTCATAGCAGTTCTTGGAAATCATTGCCTGCAAATCTTGACGAGTTTCTGCTCCCTCCACTTGAAGAGTCAAAAAGAAGACAAAACTCGACTGGTGGAGATAAACTGTGGTTGAATGGAGGCTACACGTACCTGGCGACACGTCGAAACGAGTATGCCTCTCTTGCTAGCGACTCGTACTCTGAGTGGTCCGAACACTTCTGCGAACCCTTGGAAGGATCAAAGATGTCAATCACAGAGATGGTGGCCGAGTTTCTCACCCCACGAGGCCGCCCATTCGAAACATACATCCACGGCGACGTCAAGTCCGAAAACCTCTTCACCACCGAGTCAGGAGACGATGTCTGCTTTTTCGACTTTCAGTACGCCGGTCTCGGTCTTGGCGTCTGCGACCTAGCCAAGCTATTCACATGCTCTGTTCCCCTCAACATGTTGACTGATCGCGACGCGGTACCGGATGAATTGCCGATGGACCAGGGTGAGAAGGATCTACTGCAGCTGTACCACAAGACCCTGCTCAGCCGCCGAGGCGAACCCCTCGATTACCAATGGGACACATTTGTGCGGCACTGGGAGGCCTCTTTGGTTGATTGGTGCCGGTTCCAGGCCTCGTGGGGATTTTGGGGGAACACGGAATGGCTGGAGGCGAGAGTTAGATACATTTTGAAGGATGCAGGTTGGAGAGAGTGGTTACGCCAAGAGGTGTCGGATGTAGAAAGAGCGTGATAGAATAAACCAAGGTATAGATTCTAATAGACATAGATCAATCGACGACTCCTATCCTCCAAAGCCATATCAAATGCTCCCTGATCAAATGCAATACTAGCACGCCTTCGAGGCACGGCCATTGCCTTGCAAAACTCCTGGCTCTCAGCACGTCTCAGCTTCCGCGCTTTCGTCTCCTCCATATCCAGCCTAGCCATTGCTTCATCCAGCATGGAGCCTGCGCCAAGGTGTTCCAGCCGAGTTTGCAGATCGGATACCCTTGCCTGTCTACCCTCCTCTGTATTATCTTCGTCATCGCTCTGATTTGTATCCAAAGCCACCTCTTGTGGTATCTTGTCGTTTGCTTTCATAGCCCTCGCCAAGTGCTCGCAAGCTTGTGTCATGAAAGACAGCCGCATGTCTCGCTCAAGATTCTCTTCAAGACGCTCAATATCCCCCATGTACTCAGAGGCGTAGAACATCTCGGTAGCGAAATGCTCACAGAAATAAAAATTACCAATCATAGTCTGTTCGTAGGCTACACAAAGCAAAATTTTGCGCCGAGAGAGCTTTCCTGTGTAGAAGCAGGTGTCGCTGGCCATGACGTAACCCGTCGAGATGCGATATGAGAGATCTGCAAAGGCGCGTGATGCTGCGTCGGAGGATACGATTTCTGCCGCCTCAATGTCTCCCTGCTCAAAGTAGAAATTCCCCAGAGTTCGGTAACCTGAGAATGCTCTCTGCGATCTGTTATTGAGGTGAAGGTATGTGTCGATGGACTTAAGATAAGGCAATGTCGTGTGTGTCCTAAATGGCACAACGATGCTGTGCATGATGTCGGAGGCCCATTCCTCCCACCAGGTTGCTTCCGCAGCTTCGTCTTGCAGCTCGCTCACCGCCATCAGTAGCGAGTGGCAATGGAGAAATGCCTTGTAGTCAGTGTCGATATAACCATTCTCCTTGAGCTTACAGACAAGAGACCCCAGGCTGTGAAATACAATGTCTTTTTTGTCATCCGACTTCGTGACACCTTTGATGTCCAGCAGCTTTCGAGCTATTGACTCGGACTGATCATATTGGCCGACGCGTGCGAGGATACTCACTAGCCAGTGGAGGTAAGGCCAGCCTAGATGGGTCTCGTCTAGCCCAAGCAGTTTAACCTCATCTGCCGCCTTGCACCACCACTTTTCGGCCTCTCTCATGTCTCCTTTGATAGCGAGGCAACACCCCAAAATAAACTGGGTTTGCCATCGGGCATGTATATCCTGGGGCCGAGAGCAGGTCCCTTCAAGGGTTTCCAAGAGTCTCCATAGTTTTCGGGTGCTGGCAAGACATTCGTCGAATCTTCTGGCATTGAAGAGCATGATGCTCCTGTATCTATTTAAAGCCAAGCCTTCAGAATTCGGCTTGAATCTCGACTGCTCAAACACGGCCATGGCTTGAGCAGACAACTTCTCCGCATCTTCGAAATAGCCCCGTTGAGAGTATTTCTGCGCCACTACTCTTAGTATGTTCATCCTCAGAACAGCACCTCTCTGGGTATGACAAAGGCCATATTCCCATAGATAACTGCTGCATTTCTCACGGTTCTCTCCGATGAGCTTCTCAAAGAAACGTGTCACTTCCCTTGCCTCCTCTGTCTTGTTTTGCTCAATCAAGACAACCAATAGCCAATGATAGGCCAAGACCTTGAGATACTGGATATGTGGTTGAACTGGCAGATTATTTGCAATGCGAACAGCTTCTTGTGATAGATTTTCGATCTCGTTAATGTTATAATCGGTGTGCTTGTACTTTGTACCTGCAAGTTCTAACAAGCTGCAGATTTCGTAGAAATCACCCCTGCCTTTCGTTTTCCTGACAGAGAAACTTGCTAGTCGTTGAGTGAGAGGCCGGTCACCTCGACAGTCTGCTATCAAGGTTGCGAGAAGAATCATGGGAGCTGATAGAGACTCGGTAAACGAGGCCAGCAGATTGGTGGTCATTTTTCCAAACCCAGAAAGAATCTGTGAAACCGTATGAAGATTGTGCGGCAGCTGTTTGATACTGAGACCGTGAGTTCGTTTGAGGTGTGGTGGCAGGTTTGAGAAAACTGCCTCTTTGATCATGGGAGGCAGATTGTTCTTGCGAGGAGAAGTAGTCACAGGGCCGGGTGTGGCATGTTCAAAACTATATGCCGAGATGAAAATAGCCAAAGACTGCCATGATTGATATCGCTCGTCGTGAGTACCAAAGCATTGTAGTTGGCGCTGCAACTCAACGTTGTAGATTTGATCCAGTTCCGCGTCTTGCCCGCCAGAATCCATACTGAAGAACTCGATCCAATAGTAAATGGAGTCAGCATTGTTGTTCTGTACAGAGCTCTGAATAGTGGCGAACGCATATTCGATTAATGCGCAAAATTGTGGTGTCTTCACAAATTGATAGGCTTCGGGGTGCTGCTGACCTCCACGCTCAACAACCTGAACTAAATGGACCGGGAGGAACTTGGTGACGTATGAGAAGAAGGGGTACCTGGATGGTAAAGATGAAACTCCGTCATCTGTCAGCGGATAGCCGAGATCCAGTGACTTGATGTATGTGAAGCAAGCAGAGCACATGGATGCTTGGGCATTTGAGACATCGACTCGGAAATACAAGATTTTCGAATCTTCTTCTCCCCAATCGCTTTCCGGTCGGGTGAGAAAGTCTGCCGCTGATGCATGGATGAGATGGTAGCGACCCTCCGTGACCCTCACAAAATCGCCACAGGCGTCCATGATGCCATCGACAGTAATTAGGTCATCCTCGATTGTTCCACTTGAGTTAACTTGCGCAGCATACGAATAACACAAGTCTTCCGCGGTCATAGGCTCTGGACAGGCCAGTAGGGAGGATATGAGACATCGAGCACGCTTCATCGATGGCGAAGGATTTGTGAGGGTTCCCCTTGTTCTGGTCATGAGCTGCAAGAATAGTCGGTGATATTCGCGGTCGAGATCGTAAGGTACTTGCTTCAGCGTTTGTTTGACTTCCTCAACACTAAAACAGCGCCTCAGTTCTTTGAAGACAAGTGTTGCCCAAAGAAACATGACCTGAGTCTTAGCCTCTAGACTCTCCTGGACCATGTCCTTGATAGCTGGTGTATGAATGGTGAGTGATTCATTCAGCTCAGCTGCGACGAGTCTGTGTATGTCTTCTCTGATCAAATTCTCTGTGATCTCAAGCCTTGGACAAGCTTCCTTCAAAAAGGTTCGCAGAGACGGTTCGCGGCCAGCCAGAAGCAACCGAAGGTTATCGTGGCTCTTGACCAGATCTAAAACAGCTGATAAGCATCCATTCGACTGACTGTTCCAATCTTCGGTAGATTCGCCGATACCGTCGATAAAGCAGTACACCTTCGAGCCGACCAAAGGCAACGCGTTGTGGATTATCCGTAGCAGACCACGCTCGTTGATGCTGGGGTCCATAATCCAGGGCTTAGATAATTGTTCTAGACCCTTATCCGGGACGTGATTCAAAATCTGCCACGAGGCTGTTTGCAGGAGGTCTACAAACTTCCGTTGGGCTTCGTTGCCTGTCCAGAAGGAGAAATGAAGGCAAATATCGCCGCGGTCTCGAAGTCTTTCGGCGACAGATTTAACCAGAACTGATTTACCGCAGCCTTTGATGCCGTAGAGGCCAAGCGTTCGACTTGAATGATCTTTTGGAGTAATTGGGCCATCTACCCAATTGCGGAATGTTTGATGTGACCAAATCCATTCACAAGTACCGTCCGTTTTGTCAGGAATGAAGCTATCGCTAGAAGGCCGAAGAAGGGCTCGCAGCTTCAACCGCAGCTCCGAGAGGGAAAGTTTCAAAATCTCTAACACATAATTAAATCCAAACGAGAATTATTAGAGACGCCTCCTTACCTTCAGTCACCTCATCTTGGTGATGAGCAATGAGCAGCGTAAGCGATGCCTTGACCTGAGACAGACGAGAGACAGACTCCTTGAGCGTCTTTTCGAGACTCGTTGATAGGAATAGTGCCCTCTTGATATACCTGGAAGGCCCGTTTGCTGGCTTGGATGTCTGGAGTATTTCTTTGAGAGACAAAAGTTCGGTTTGTAGCTGGGTAAGCGCTGGCGATAGTCGCTGTAGTCGGTGTTGATCGGAATTCCTCTGTCTCCACCTCTTTTTAACATCTTGAAGAATATCCTCAAGGTCTCGAAGTTGAACGGCGAGTTGTTCTACAATCTTGGCTGCGACCTTCCTTTTTGACAGACCGCAAATTGCGGTGGTCACGGCTTGGACAATCTGGATGAGGCCTGGAATAGCCGCGACAACGCCTACAACCTCCATCACCGAGTTGGTCGTATGTGTTCCGCCTAGAGAAGGGACTAGTTTCTAGCGAGGGATAGAAAGCGCTTGGATTTGAGGTCTTTGGCGAATCTGGGGTGATCATTGATGTTGCAGGATGAAGCTGACCAGGCGCTGGAATGAATTGGTGCGGGGCTGTGTTGACACAGCCTGGTTTTGTTGTTTTTGTTTTTCCAAGCTGCATAACTGGGCTGCACGTTGGGCCTCATCATTGTCTTAGAAAAATTTCAACCAAGTGGGAGTGTTCAAGGCAGAATCGGATCAGGTGGGCAACAGCAAGGCGTGTCGTGTAACATCTTCTGAATATCCACAACACTTGAAAATCAGAGCTTACGCATAGTAAATCTGGTGAACTACATGGCTGCCATAGGTACCTAAGTTATGTCTCAAGGACTACTGTCTCTTATCACTTCGTCAGAAACTTTGTCGGCAAGTGCCCATGCCATCTATGATTGCCTTGAGCCGTTAGTCGTTGCATGGATGCGAGGGCTTGCTTTGCTCATCGTCGCTTCTGCGCGCCAATGGTTCCAGCCAAAGCATCGACGTCTAAAAGTTCCACAACCAAATTCCGTGCATCCATTGTGCTGGCTGCCGTGGACAGCATCTCTGGGTCGCTTGTGAATTTCTTGACGAAAACGTTGATGGATGGACTCATGAACAAAGATTCACGAGCCCGCTGTGTAAATGTGTCTATTATCATTCCCAATGTGGTTCATTTCAGTGCATCCTGTAGATCTGCGTCGCCAAAGACGATACTGGGACCTTTTATACCAAGCTCTAAAGTCAATAGGCCCACGCCCTATAACGCGGCTCCCTGGACGAAGTTGACTGGCGGAGTATATGTCCTCCTGCCATGCGTTGCATAAGCAATCACAGCAATAATCATTACGCCGACCCATATCAAGGGCGCCCAATTCGCTGAAGCCGTGTCGACAGGCAAATTCAGAGGGAAGCAACAGAGAATGACGATGAACAAGCTGTAGAGCACAGAGAAGGCATTAATTGTCAGCCCGAAGCGGCCCAGGCTCCATCGAGCGAAAGGCAGCTTCTCGCCCTTGATTCGCTTGAGCAGCACGCAGCCAATGCTGAGGAGATAAGTACTCATGATTCCTAGCGTCGAAAGCGACACGAGAACGGTGAAGGCGACATCGGACCCGATTTGAATGAGACTGAGGAGGGCAGCGCCAATGGACACGAGATAGACTGCGCGAAAAGGCATGTGCCACTTCTTGTCCCTGCAAGTACCGTGGCTGTTAGCGCGGCATATGAAGAGATGATATGATACTTACATATGTCCGATCCACTGTGATCCTGGAAGTCCTCGGTCTCTAGCGAATGCCCATGTCTCGCGAGCGCAAGTTGCAAGTGTCGTGATGTTTCCAAGATATACCAAGAGCCACAAGATAACGTTGAAGAACAGGTTGAGACTTTGGGAGCCGGTTCGATCGAATAAGGTGATGAAAGGCCAATCTGACTCGATGACCGAGTCGAGCGGGCCAATGCAGAAAAGCATGGTGATGAGCATGACGAAGCCGAAAAGAACATTACCCACGTACGACCACCAAATCGCACGCGGCACAACAATCGACGCGTTCTTGACCTCTTCGGCTAGATGAGCGATGCTGTCTGAGCCGAAGCAACACCACAGGACGTAGATTTGCGATGAAATATACGCAAACCCATGTTATTCCACCCGCTCTGGTCTGTGAATTGTAAAAACACATCATGTGCCGAATTCTTGTCGCAAAGCACCCACAGCGGTATCATTACCACAAAGAATCCGAGGATATGACCAACCAGACTGGATGTTTCCAGTTGTGGGAAGAATGCAGTACCCCAGGTGTTGAAGGCGACTGTCACGGCGATGACGGCCCACATGATGAGGGCGATTTGCCAGGTTGTGAAGGCAAAATCAGGCATGGTGACGTTGATGCAGGCCTGCACCTGGAAGGCAATGGTGTAGCAGCTGCTGGCGAAACTCGCGAGCCATCCCAAGGTTGTCATCCAGCCAGAGGCGTAGGAGAGGATTTTCTGGTATCGGGGAGGTGAAAACTCGCTGACCCAATCTGTTCTAGTCAGCTCCAAGCGCCTGGAGAACAACTGGCGCACTTACGGTACTGTCCACCCGAAGTCGGAGCCATGGAAGCCATCTCAGCCAGGCTCGCGACGACAGCCGAGTAGGCGGTCGTGGTTGTGACGAAACACCAAAACACGCCCGCGTAGCCGCTATTGGTGAAGCCTGGGGCCAGTGAAATCAGCACAAATTCCCACGTCGCCATATAGATGGCCACAAAGCCAATTGAAGACCACAGCGAGAAATTCCGCTTGAACTGCTGCTTCTTTCCCAAACGCTGCATGTCCAGGTGATCCTGGTGGTCGTTGTGGAAGCCATCTTGATCATCCACAGCCGTGCTTCCAACGAGGTTGTTGGCTTCTTTTGATGCGCCACGCATGTCCGCCGAATGGTCCGAAGACGATGTCTGGGCCATTCTGGACGGTTGCGTAAGGGTCTGGGAAATGGCGCCGCGATAGAAACAGAAAACCTGAGGGCGGTGGCGTTGATCAGTGCCAATGAGAGATGCAACTTTATCTACCGATGTGCCACCAGTTAAGGCCCCGCTTTCACGAAATTAATAAGCGCGAACTGAAACCATGGCTTGCGTGAATCCGAGGTGGCGTTGGGCCTGAAAATTCCTGCACCAGTTGCTGATCTTGCCTGGACGGCCCTATAACTGTTTCTGTCCTTAGCTTCGGGTGCAACCGCAGGTGCCGGCCTAGATCCTGCTCTAGTGGCTAATAGATATTGCCCTGCACTAGGATGAAACTAGAAGGTCTTAAAAAGCTCTGGGCGTAGCAGGTAGAGCTTTTCACCTGGCCCAGATAGTAGTCCTCAGGCCTTTCATATAATAACTTAGCTCTAATAGCTACTTCATCTAACCTCTTAAAGATAACATGTTCCACCCGGGTAAAACGGATATTAGAGACAGGTCCTTAATTTGGGATTTAGGTAATATGGTGGTTGTTAAACTACTGCTCTCTTGTCTACAAAATAGCAAAGTCGCCAGAAACGATACCTTGCCATGAAGATTCCCCAGCGGATCCCGTGATGTTTCCAACCCAGCGCGTAAACGTTGGGGTATCTAGAGTAATCTGAGTCGGGTATGAATCTGCCTCTAGAACACCATGGCTGCCCCCTAGATCGATTCTCAAGGTGAAGAAATCGGGAAACGCAGAATTGTTCGCGATAGACCGACCCGTATCTTTATTCGACGTCTGAATCTCAATAGCTCCATCACACTGGGCAAAGATTACTTGCCCTTGGTATGCAACATAGCCACTCGAGTAAGTTGTTGCCCTACGGTCTGTCGAATGGAGCCAGACAATAGAGTAAGGGCCCATTCGAGCATGACCCCAGTTCCAAGACCCAACAATATCTGAAAATAGTGTGACACCCCAGTTCTGAGGCTCAAGGGCTAACTTTCCAGAGCTAGCCCAAGGAATAAACACAAGTCTTACCTTGTCGTGATAGCCAATCCCGATAAATTTGAAAGGCATGCCGTGAATCGTTAGGTCAACGGTAACATCGGCATCTGGCACTGTGTTCACCCATTTGATGCCAGGCATAACTTCGAGAGACTCCCCGGGCTTATTGGGGCTACAAGGATAGTGAGCGGGCGCCACCTTTATGACTATAATTAAAATAAGTGCTTGGTTATCGGTTGGACGGATACTTACAGAATGCATGGTGATGCTGCCATGAATAGAACCTTCCTTCGCTTTCAGCTCAACCCAATAGTCCGACATTTCTGGAGTGGAATACCAAGAATAGCCCAAGCCGCCCCAGAGACCGTTTGACCCATCTCCTGCCGTAGACACAATTGAAGTATCAACAGTTATGACCTCACTGAAGGTTGTGCCATTAGGGAAATGCCCTGATAACTGCACGTTTTTGAACTACCGGATGTCTCGCCCGAAAAGTCCGAGTTAAGCGGAGCTCCAGCATGGAAGTTGACAATGACTGACGATTGGCCGTCATATGCCACGGCCTCAAAATACCAGAAATCGTAAGAAGGGCCGTTAAGCATATCAACTTTCGGGCCATCGAACCCGGTGCTGCAAGATACTTGCTGGCTCTGTGCCTGGCCGCCTTGTATGTCTGCTGGATATGTGTGAATACCGGACAGCAGTGGGCAGTACCCCAATGCTCGTACAGCTCTGCTGACAAGGGTCGAACCCATAATTGATCAAGGTATGAAGATTAAATTGAGACTCAAAAGTCTGCAATAAATTGTGACAAGCGGTTAGTCTTACACAGAGGATGTAGCTCAAAGAGGGTTAGGACTTGATTGCGACAAAGAAAGCGGTGGTTGAAGACAAATTTAATAACAATTGAGCAGCCCACAAAAGGGGCCGTGCTACCCGTAGCCTGGGTTCATATATGGGTGTCTTCTCTCCGCTTGGTATTCATAGCTTATATGCCCGGATGCTGGCGTTTGCGAGAACAGTCCATCTCTTAATTGACCCCAAAGAAGAGTTTAGATAGCATTTGGCGCAATTTAGGGACTAGTAACATTTATTTAACAAATAATAATTTTTTAAATTATTAAAAATTGAGTCCATAAAGCGAAACTGTTGTTCTTAGGACCCAGTCGATGAGCCACAGCCCTTCACCCACTCACCCACATGGGAGCCACATGGGAGCCACAAGATTGCCGCCTAGACTATGTGTATTCCGGCAATCTTGTCAAACGGTGGCAGTCACTATACAATTACATTAGCAATCGCCCTGCTAGATGGTTCTGCTCTCTTCAGGGTTTCTTTTGTCCGGTTTTCTCTTGTAATGTTCTGTATCCCAAACAATTCGCGCACAACAATTAGGTTTTAGTCTATGAACACATCAGTTACTCCAGCAAGAGTCTCCGGGCTCTTGGTTCTCTGCTGTCGTAGTCAACTCTATTCGGATTTAATTGAAACACCCTTAGTCGGGGCATGCCCGGACGAGATGGCTACTGCGGGACAGACTTCAACAAGGAAGACACTCATAGAAACGGGAAGCCTTTTAAACTTTAGTCGCTATGGTAATTCCATTGCTCCTCTTCCACGATATCTACGCTCTTTTGCCGGCCTCAAGGTAAATAAGTATTGCTAACACTCTGTATCTCTATATCAGAGCTCCTACCAAATTTAAACAAAAGCCTCAAGCATGTCCTTTCCACATGTACCAAAGTTCGTCACTTTACATATGCGGACAATCTGACAAGCATCAACATCTACTATTACATAATGAGGCCTCCGGCATCTTATGTGCCTGAAAATCCTAACCCCGCTCGCAGCCTGATCGTTCGGCATTCCAGCACTTCACTTCTTCAATGTGCAGCGTTACATGACACTCGCCATGGAATCCTGCCCGCTTTGCAACGATCTGAAGAAGAAACCCTCCAGAGCGAGGATTGCATTTGACTTCCCACCCGACAAGTTGACGGCGCGGGCCACTTGTGCCGTATGTCGTGTTATCTATGAGGCGATTAGGAGCATGGAAGACGCCACGTGGCGATTCTCCAAAGACGTTTCTTGGGTCTACGCTACTGCCAACGTGGAAAAGAATGAGACCTTGTGCTTGGAGGTGTACTTCAAAGATGATAGACCAAAATACATCTTTGAGCTATTCTTCCGTCAGGGCGACCATCTGGAAGGTTAGTCAAACTGCCAGGCACATCCTGACTTTGGAATCAATGATCAACTAATATGACCGGTCAGACAATGAAGAACTTTGTGCAATCAAACCACGGTCCTCCATTTCCGGTCACCCTCTATCAGAAAGTGGTCTCGTATGGTTAAAATCTCAGCTTGAAACGTGCGTCACGTCGCATCCATCTTGCTCTGGTCGACCCGATGTCGTAGCACCCAAGAGGCTACTTAGCTTTATAAAAGTACCGTCTGGGGAGATCAAAGTATATCTCAAAGAGACCAATGGTGTTTTTCCAGAAAGTCCAGTATGGAGCTTCCCGCGTATTACCGTTGAAAAAAGATATGCTGCGCTCAGTCACTGCTGGGGTGATCATCAGTCGTGCACCACACACGATGGCAATTTAAAGAAACGCAAGGAAGGAATACCTTGGCCGACTATCCCTAAAACTTTCCAAGACGCCATCAAATTCTGCCTGAAGCTTGGCATTCATTTCCTTTGGATAGACGCCCTTTGCATCATCCAAGACAATGCTGCTGACTGGGAAACTGAGTCTGCCAAAATGGCCGATATCTACGAGAACGCATTCGTCACGTTAGCAGCAACAAGAGCCAAGTCTGACCGTGATGGCTGTTTTGACGAAAGCGTCGTGTCTGCCCCTGAGCACGTTCTGGAAGCAAAACTCCCGGGAATATCTCACAACGTTGTGGTTCGGGAAAAGTTGTTGCATTGGGGTCCTACGAAGAAATCCATGGACCGTCACCCATTATTAACCAGAGGTTGGGTCTTTCAGGAGCGGGTCTTGTCTCCCAGGGTAGTGCATTTCTCTAGTCAAGAGCTAGCCTGGGAGTGTCGACAAGACGTGGCCTGTGAGTGCAAAAGCATCACAAGAGACATCGAATCATTTAATCGTATTCGCCGCGGATTTCTTTCTGGCGGTATTCATTGGCACAGAACTACCATTCAGAGCCGGATGCTGTCAAGTCTAGAATCCCATACATCTGTCAACTCCCTGAGTCTATTCGACGCTGGGACACATGGTGAACACGGAAAGGTCTGGGGCAGACCAGCATTTGAAGTTGATCATTGGTCTCGAGAACTTTGGCTTGATCGCAAATGCCAGATGCCCACACCTACTGAGCTCTTGATAACACCCAATGACCCATCATTGTGGGAATATGCAGTTGATCCCCGACCCTCACTGCCGGAGTATGCAACTAATCTCCGACCATATGGAACTAATACCAAACTATCACCATCGGAGTATTTAATTGATCCTCGAATATCACTGTCAGAGCCTGCAACTGATTCCCATCAATTAATGTCGGCCCCTCCGCTAGATTTATCCCGAAGCGAAGGACCACTGTGAAATGTATAGTATCAGATTGGCATGGGACAATATGCCCCTTCACATTCTGAGACTCGCCCGGGATCTCATTCCACTTTTGACAACCAGCTTGAGGTTTCAAAGCAGTGGCAGGCAGTTGTAGGCCAATATTCGCTTCTCAAGCTGACTAATGAGTCTGATCGATTGCCGGCCCTTTCTGGACTAGCATCGCGGGCAGCACGTCAACTGGGAAGATACTATTGCGGATTATGGAGTGCAACATTTACTTCTGATCTTCTTTGGAGAGTAGATGCCCTCAACAAAGATAGTTGTCGACATGCCCCGTATAGAGGTCCCATATGGTCATGGGTATCTGTCACCAGTGGCATCAGTTACTGGGAGAGTCTGGGACTTGACATCACTGCTCGAAACTCCAAAGAGCTATGGCAAAAGATGAGTCCATCGTTCGAGGCTGGGAATATTGAACTACGCGGAAGAAACCCGTTTGGAGAAGTCGTGTCAGGCGGTGTTATCGTTTATGACCTCATACAACCTGCTCATCTTGTTTACCCCTCTCCAATCGCAGAATCAACCGAGGAAAGAGTCTGGAGAGTTCACGACCAGTCGCGGTACGAAATAAAAACGCCACAGCTGGAAGAATGGCCTCTTTTTGCGGATCATAAGCTGTCATCGCCAGGACCAGATTATGTAAAAGAGGGCAAGACGCTATACCAATTGCTCGTTCATCCCTGCGTTGCATTGGTGTTGGAAGGGCTGATATGGCATGTCCAAAAGATGCCTGTTTGCCGTCGCATTGGAATTATTAAATTCCCAGATTCGGTTTCGGAGCGATATGGCGGCCAGAGTACCTGGAAGAGGTGTGCTAGGAAGGGTCGGATTATATTAGTCTGAGGTAGGTATTGTAATCTAATCTGTCCAGTCAAGTACCTGGATCGAACCACGTTTCCTCTGTATCTAATACGCTTTATCCCTGTAGTGCCGACTCTAAGAATGCTATTTGTAGAGAGGAGAGGGAAGTAGTATGGGACGGTTATAGGTCATCTTCAGCTTCTGTACATATAAGTCAGTCTATAATCACAACAGCAATTAGAGCCGAAATGATCTTTCTAGCCCACTTTCGATAGAGAAGTGACTCCCCTGTCGGCTAAAAGATTGGTGGTTGTGGGAGACCGACGAGTGCGGGCGCACCGTCTAGCTATTTGTAAGCGGCTTCGGGCTGCCAGAGGAGCACGACCAAAACTCATAGACTACCCATATGGCTTTGTTTCCATTTGGTAATCTGTCTAGGAGAAATAACCGAGTGGGAGCTTCTTACAGAGAGCGAGGGGGTGGACGACAGTCTGCGTCATCTGCCACCTCAGTCTCCGTACCCCTTTGTGATTGAACTATGCTAGGGGGCTAAGGAAAAACCCGGCATTTTTTATTGAGAATTTCGCATGGCTTTTGAACCTTGGTACTCAGACTGGGCCTCGTCATTTATCCACGCGACGGCTGTTGAATATTATTAGCAGCACTTTTCACGGATGAGCAAAGAAACAGCCAACCTTGTTGATAGAGAATCTGTAAAGTAAGGTCTGCTAAGTCGCTGAATGCGCTAGTCAAGCTGCGGTATTTCTCCTCTAACCGAAGATATTTGCCGTCAGAATAACGTTTCAGTCGACGATGGATGGCGTTGACGGGATGGCACCGGGACTCATTCCGTCAAAGACCCGAATGCGGGGACCCCAGATTTCGGGTGCAAGACCCGGCATTTTAGTTTGAACTTGATAAAAATGGACTAAGCACTACGGATACGTTAATGGTTTTAATATCATTAAAGTGATATAAAAGATGCAGATTCCATCTTGGGCTGTTCATAAGCCGATAACATTATCTTGACTGATACCGCCAACCATCACTGGCTATTGACTTTCCTAGGGCACCATGGCCTTCAATATGGACTCAAGACATGACGAGATCAGCGAGGTGCCAGGGACAGTGGCTCTTGTTGACTGTGGGCCATTCTCACTCTCAGTGCATTCTTCTTCAACGATACTGGACGCTAACTTGAGTTACAGTGATGAAAGCGAAAGAGTCCACAGACGACAGTGGTGACATCATCCTTCATCCTCAGCCATCCAATGATCCCGAAGACCCCCTGGTAAGTGATCAGTTTTGGGCGTATAATTACTCCCGGACTCGAGTTAACCAGTTCATCAGAATTGGTCACGCATGCGTCGGAATATCTCTATATTGGTCACTGTTGTATGGTGTACAGTTGCACAAGCCTCGTAAGCATCTCTCTCCTTTTCGTTGAGAGTTTTGAGCTAACGTTACTGTCTCTCCAGGCAAACCTGGCCCGGTCCAGCTTTTGCCATCTGGATCAAGGAACTTGGCATACCACTAGAAGACTTGAATAATGGCACAGCAATCATCATTTTTCTCAGTGGCTTTGGAATTAGTTAGTACTCTCCAACTAAACTTTGTCTGGCTTACTCAAATGGCTGACTATTATAGTGTTTATGCAGACATGGGCACTCAAATACGGTCGTCGCGCTCCCTATCTTCTGGGCTCAGTCTTCATGTTGGCTGCCACTGGCTTCGGTACTGCCATGCACTCATCAGGCTACTGGTACGCCTTCTGCATCCTCGCCGGCTTTGGAACGAGCCCTAGTTTCTGTGTCACGGAGCAGTCATTGTTGGATGTATCCTTCCTTCACCAGCGAGGCACGATTCTCAGCATTTACTCGTTTGCTGTGGGAGTGGGCGCATTCACCTCCCCAATTGTAGCCGGTGCCATTATCGAGAACCAAGGTTGGCACTGGTGCTTCTATATGCTGTTTCTCTTCCTAGGCCTGGCCGCTCTTCTCGTTGCCGTTGCCGGTCCTGAGACCCTCTTTGTTCGGGAGGTCTACGGGGCCCAGGCAAATGGGCCTGCCCCAACGATCTCCAATGAAGACTTCAACGCCAAGGAAAAGGGAGCATCCGTCAAAGACTCTAGCGGTTTTCCAGCCACCGCCGAGAGTCAGCATCGCGCTTTGGTTGCCTCGGGGCCCCCGATGTCGAGCTGGAAGCGATATCTCCGCAGTTTAACTCTGTTTCGGCGCGACACTTCCAACACAGTGCCATTCTTCAAACTCATGTTGCAGCCGTTTATGCTTCTCCAACTTCCCTCTGTAGCATGGATGAGTATCATGCTTTCGGTACAGAGCTTTTTGGTCACTCTAGTCATCAACACACAATCGGCTTTCTTCTCTGGACCGCCGCATAGCTTCTCAACTCAGCAGGTCGGGTTTCTGAATTTTGCCCTACTCATCGGGATAGCTTTCGGTATCATCTGGGGCGGCCCGCTCACCGATGTATTGATGCTCCGGTTAGCCCGTCGACGTGGCGGCGTCAGTGAAGCTGAGGACCGTTTGTGGATGTATATAATCGTCCCTTTCACCATCGGAGGCGGCATTCTTCTCTGGGGGGTCCTCTCTTCCTACGGCATACACTGGGTCGGGCCTTGCTTTGGGCTCATCCTGCTCGGCTTTTCGCTCTCGTCTCTTCTACCGATCGCTCAAGGCTACGTCTTGGACAGCTATCCGGAACTCTTGGGAAAAATTGTGCAGGTTTCCAATATTCTCCGCAACGTTATTGGAGGTGCTCTTACCTTTACTATCACCCCATGGATCAAGCACAACGGTGCTAGGACTGCCTCTATTTTGATGGCCATGTTGTGTCTCGTGCTGAATCTTTCTGTTTTCATTTTCCTGTGGAAAGGAAAAGCTATTCGCCGTCACTCAAAGGGGACGTATCGTCGTCTACTTCAAACTTCCGGGGCATACTAGACGGGTCGGCATCATCACCGGATTCTAACTTGTGGAAAACTTTCTTTGAGACGTCTGCACAGATCACTGATTTTTTTTGCGGACGCGAAGACTAGCTTGCTGGACCTTGGGTTTGATATTGATAGTTTTTCCTTGGTATCTAGAGTTTGTGTAGCTAATCGAACCTCGATCGTTACACACTTGAGCGACTCCTTATTCTGATTGAGTTCCTGTGTTTTCGCCAGAGACCCAGTCAGCCTGACGGCTCAACATGATGATCTTTGGACGGCAAGAAATTGCCGAGAGGAGGGCAATATCTCATACTGACCAATCATTCGATTGTTTCATGTAGCTGCTGACGGGCTGCTGCATGGCGTGCCGATCCTCGAGGCCAGGTCGGGCGCAGCATGATGCCTCTTTTCGCGGAACCTTTGAGATTTAGAGCCCAAGGCTCGTGTGATTGATCATCTACCAGTGTTCACCAGTTGACAAGATAACCGGATTTTAGAATTGTAGTTATCTCTCCTTGCCTTGATTGTCTAAAAGTCCACACCATAAGCTGAGCCTGCCTTGCGTAGAGCTGAACGGCACCAGACTCGCCACTGATGCAAATCTGGTTTCCTATTCGAGTTAGATTCCGCGAAACCCGGCTGTGGCACCCACTCCATCCAAGCCTCAGCCCTGTGATATAAAAGTAATTCACAGGGCCGATGCCGATGCTTCATCTTGTCGTTCTTGGCAAAATTCTCAACATCAATTGACCGTCTCACATCATGCCAGGCATTCCGCGATCGAAACGCTGCCAGCGATGCAAGCAGCGAAGGACCAAGGTAACCCTAGCAAACTATCCGGTGGAAGCCATGCTGATCAACGGCAGTGTGACGAGAAATGGCCCTGCTGCACGCCCTGCCGACTGGCTAATGTCGCTTGCTCCGGGCCCCCTACCACGATGAAATTTGTCCATAATGGTCGTCATGGTGTGACACCAACACCTACAGGGGACTTGGCAAGGAATTTCCAACCGACAGAAATCTTACCCGTTCGTCAATGGAATTCCATGGTTCACCTCAGCTCTCGCACTGAGCCTAATGGTGGACCGTCATACGGCCTCATGCGTCTTGTACCCCAGCCACGGTCTGCACCCACTACGTCTGCAGATCGAGTCTCCTCTCGCTGGGTCGCCCAGTTTGAGAAAGACGCCATCAAGGATCTGCTCAAGACAGTTGGGTACACAACTTTGCTTCCTCGTCGAGTTGCAGAGAGCCCTGCGTTACGCGATGTACTAGCCTTGTTCTGTTCCACATGGCTGAATTTCAAGCGAGGCAAAGCTGCGGAGGGGCAACTAATCGACCTGAATGTCTATGCAAAAGCCATTAGAAGCTTGAGACGCGCCATCGAGGAGCCTGCACAGTCTTCCTCCTGTGAGACACTTGCTGCCACCATGCTCTTAGAGCGGTTCGAGGTACATTTTGACGCGGGGCGTAGCTACCACCGCTGCGTACATGGCCGCGGCGTGTACAGTATTTTGGTTCACAAGGGGCCTCCTAAACTAACAGATGAGCTTGATGTCTGCTTGGCATTAGAAAGCCAGAGCGTTGTGGTGCGTGGCCAACACTCTTTTTCATCTCTAAACCTTCCAACTAACTCATCAAAGCAAAATCATTGCGTGGCTACAGGCGATGAAAACTTCTATGACACTCCCCGCTGGCAGTCTTTCTTTGACCAAGCTCTTAAATCCCCGAATATGACCTATGAACAGCGACAGGCATATAGAGTCGAAGCTCTGACACGTCAATGGCCCTTGTTCTGTCAAAAGCTTCACGAGATAAGCCAGAAACGCTGTGCTCATGATCTGGCTGAAAAAGTCCTTGCGTTGCGTGATGAAGTATCCGCCAGCATTGCGGAGACTAGAGCTTTTGGTGAAGAAGTCTTAACGGAACTTCGTGAACGCGGCTCTGTCACCAAAGTGGAAGATCCAACATTTATAACTGGGGCAAGTTACGACTTTCACGCCTTGTACTCATTGAGATGTTTTGGGGGTTACTTTGGATGGGTGGCTCTCCTAAACCGCATTCTCTTTGAGATAAACAAAGTATTGGGCCAAGAAGATCCTACTCTAGACAATGAGTACAAAAATTCTTGTCGCCATCTATGGATGTGCTTCCCGTTTGTCCAGACAGTTGGGCCTCTAGCTGAGGTGACCTTCTGTGCCGGCCTGATAGTGACGTACGAGGGTGGTAATGACAGAGAGAAGGCCTGGCTTCTTGGTATCACGCGTGCGATGGACAAGTACAGGAAGAGACTTCCTACAGAGGACAAGGCTTTGGAGAGCTACATCCTCCACACTCCTCGCATTATCACAGGGCGATGTTACCTGCCACCACTGACTCCGTCTCTACGCCATGTTCCGCTTCGGGAACTACCACCCGATAGCGCTATGCGTCTGTGCGAAGAGAATTCTCTATTATAGAAATAAATGGACAGTGGCACAGTACAAATAGTTAGGAAATCACCTTCCATTGCATTTGTTTCCATTCCTGTGTCGTGGACTTCAGATTCGGCCTCTTTCCCGCCTAATTCATTCCAGCAAGTACACCTATAACCTCAAAAGCCGCCTTCACACCTTCTGCTGATTCCTTGCTGCTTGTTTCAGCCAGAGGCGCAATTAAAATGGACGTCAAGACCATCAACTCTGTCAGATAGTCATCGCCCGCGACGTAGATCTCGAGTTTCATGTCCCCCTTTGCAAACCTTTCCTTGGAACTGGCCTTACCCAGCCTTGCTAATTTGCGGCCCGAGGTGTCTTTGAGCAGCAAATGCTCGCCATCCCCGGCCAGTGACAAGGAGTCATCGACCCATTTGAAAGTGCCAAGGGAGCTTTCAATCGCATACTTTCCGCTTAGAGAACTGTGCTTAATGGTGCCCGGCTGTCCGCGGAGGGTAAAGTTGTTTGACGATCCCGTAGCTAGTATACTGCTGGGATTGGGAAATGCTTGGAATAGGGTGACCTTTGGCTCGAGGGCTTGGGAAATAGACGAGAACACAGGAGGGGCTTGTGGAGGGGTTCCGATATGGCTGACGATTTTAAGACCAGCCTGCGCAGTTGAATTATGTATGATGAAGGCGAAACCGCCGGAGCTAACACCTGAGGCCCCGGAGGGCTTGGCCTCATCTGAGGAACTGATTGGCATTGCAAGCATTTTCGCGACGAATGCTGAGATATGGTAATCGGGGGAATAATAGTTGTGGATTGTGGTACGGGAAGTGGGTACAGGACGTTACGAGATTTTATAGACATCTTCCTCCATGTCCGGTTTGTCTGTGGGCTAGAAAAGAAAAACCCGAAAATGACTCTAATTACGGAGTGGCTTGCCAGGTATCTGATGAAATGATGTAATTGTTGATCTCGACGCTCGTGGTGCTCGGCTTACCGGCAAAGCTAGCGCTATCTTGCCAAAAAGGGTAATCCTCAATTCATGGTTTCAGCCGCAGACCACATATGGCCTCACAGTAACCTTGGTCATTTCTCTCTAAACAAGGCTGACAGTATTCATGTAAATGAACACCGCCAGATTAAGGAATATTTGGCTGTCAGACGAAGTCTTTTTAAGTAATACGCGCCAGATAAGTCGCTATCTCGGCGCCTCACGTCCTTCAATCAAGGCACGGGTGAGAAATGCAGCCAGGATGCAGTTCTAGCTAGTCGTTTGCGCAAGATTATTGGCCAACTCTTGACGGGGCAGCATGAGAAATGGAAACTGGGTTAACGAGTCCAAGCCGCCCAAGCTGCCGGCTGTTACCAGACATCCAACTATATAAACCAGGTGTCTTTGACTTCTAAAGAAGACTTTGTAGAGTCCATCATTCAGTTTTCTGACACATTACTACTCACCATCTTTACCACTGTCAATCTACTCTTGCAACATGCGCTCCTCCACTGCCGTCATCCTTATCCTCGCTGGTTCCGTCGCTGGTTCCGCCACTGGGTACTGGTGCCCAGGCGTTCTTCAGGGCCACGGGGGCGGAACTACCGATAACTACTGCTGCGTACCAGGCTCCCAGGCGACTATCAGTAAATGCCCCGGGTGGCCACTCTGCAACCGCGCCGCCATTGTCGTTGGGGGTACAGCTACGTCGGACTGCTCAGCGAGCGTCCCTGTGACAACTTCCAACTACGACGAGCTCATCTCGAGCGCCAGCTCCAAGTATCTCAAGAGCGGCGGAGATGACACTCCAGCTACTGCTACCAGTACCTCTGACGATGCCAACTCCACGGATGATGGTAAGCAATCTCTTTCGAGTGCAAAGCAATTCTTTGGACTAACGAAACACTTAGATTCTGAAAGTGACACCGGGACAGCCAATGGCGCTGCAATTACCGCCGTTCCCTTGCTCGCCCCGATTTGTGCTGGTGCCATGGCCTATGCAGCCATGGGGTGATTGATGGCAGGCATGTTTGTGACGCTGGCAAAGGTATTGGGGGTGCAAAGATACAGACAGAGCTCGCCGCCACGGGTCCCATTCCACTGCAGATAGAGACATCAGGTCACCAAAGATACACAGACAGGATGCATTCGATAGGGAATCTACTATAAGTCAGTATAGATGCTATAAATCTCGGAACTACATCAACATGTTGCTTGAAATTGAGAGTTGTCTCAGATCAGACATGGCTTGATACAGACTAATGCGCTCCTATTTTGTTTATTAACTATGATTATCCTACAAAAGCTTGTAAAAACGCGGCAAAGGATATCACTGCCTTTGTAACAGCAACATTGTAATTATGTAGTAAATCTATAGGCATAAGGGGTTTTGTTACTTGCTAGGATTATGAAGAAAAACAAAATGTGCTTAATTTTTGATCTCGGCCCGGCTTGGGAAACCATTGATGATGCTTGAAAATGTCACAAATAGCTTATTCCCTGTCTTTCACCTCTTGATCGGTGTTATACCAAAGCTGACTTCAAATATCTTTCATCCTCTCGCCGGCTTGACACCCTGCGGAGTAGAAAACACATCCTTCGGGTCGTATACGGCCTTGATATTCTCAAGTCTCCCTAGATTGTCACCCCAATACTTCACTTGTGCTTTCTCTCCCAGGCTCAGGCTCGCCACCCCAGCGTAAGAGCCGAAGGAGTCCGAGTCGCCTCCCTGCAACTTCAGGACGGCCTGTTCTAAAACCTTCTCCGTTTGGGCATCTGTAGCGTCGGCAGTACTGACATACGCAGTGACACATACTAGCGCATCCCGGTGAGGGAACGCTGTAGCATCGGGTCTTACTTCGCTTACAGCGCCTCCATAGATATCGAAAAGGAACGACCATTGTGCCGAGTCGGTAAAAGTAGTGTAGATGTAGTCGAGGAACGCATCGAGTGTTTGATTTGTTGGAAGCAGAGGGCGAGTTATGACTGTGTCTTCTATGGCAAAGTAGGCAGGATTGTTCGTCGCACCGCCAGATGCAAGAATATCTTCCATGAAGGTGATCCAGGGGTGATTTGGGATGATAGTCGTATTCGATGCAGGGGGCAACCTGCTGCCCAGGCCGACCTGGTCAAATTCTGCTTCCGAGCCAAAGAAGCCGCCAGAGAACACAAGGGATGTTTTTGACAGCCGAAGTGTACCGCCAAGCTTGAGTGAAAGCTTTTGGTCTTGGACCATCTCGTAGTAGGCTTTGAGGGCGTTTCCAAGAACGGCGGGATCGTCAGATTCCCAGACGTAGGTAAACTCGACCACCTCAGCCGGCTCTGCCTTTGTCTTGACTTTAAACTCAGTCGCGATGCCGAAACTTGCCCCAGCGCCCCTCATAGCCCAAAATAGGTCTTGATGCTCGTCTTCGGTCGCAGATACGATGGTCCCATTGGCCAGAACAACCTCAACTTCTTGAAGTGTATCGATAGATAGCCCATGCTGGCGTGACGTGTATCCTAGGCCACCGACCATGAAGTGGCCGCCGACACCGACGGTACGAGAGGAGCCGTGGGGGATAAAGCGACCGCTATTTTTGTGCAACCCGCGAACCATGTCTCCGAGAAGATTGCCCGGGCCGACAGAGGCCACGTTAGTCTGTGAATCGACTTCGACTTTGCTGAACATGTGCAAATCGACAATGACATGACCATCCTGGCCACCAATGCCTGAAGAAACCCAATTGCGTTAGTAATTGTTTCGTTGCTATAGTTTATGCACTTACATTTGTTAATGAAGTCTCGCCCTCCACTCCTGGCCTGAACCTTACGACCTTTTGATGCCGCACAAGCGACAATCTCCGCTACTTCGTTTGCGGATTCCGGATACGTGATAGCAAAGGGGGAATATTGTAAGTTGAGGTTGTAGGGTCTGACGTCGCTGAGCAAGAAGCCTTCCTCTTCTGAAAACTGGACTTTGTCGTTGTCTCCCTGAACCGCATCGGTCAAGCATTGTCGTAAAGAAGTGTCTGCTTGCACTGCAGCGCCGGTAACAAAGGCGCATCGAGAAAGGGATAGTACCACCAACGCAGTAGCGCTATGAGAGTTCTTGAGTAGCATGATGGAGGCTTGCCTGAGAGGATGGGCTTAGGGATTCTGATTGTCATGTCAGCGAGGAGGCGACACAGATGCGTTTATATACAAGTTCCAACCCAACTCTGCCAAGTTGTCGCCCACTCCACATGCCGGCAATGTCTGCAAAAATAGGTCAAGGCCTCGTATCACCTTGTTCCACGTCGAGTCAGTCAGTAGCTGATTGATAGTGTTCCCTCTGAATCCCGACAAACACTTCGTAATCAATCGGTGGGCCACTACAGGCAAGCAGATTAGAATCAAGTACTTTGGTCAGTTAATTTGCAATGTGGATTAAGGAGTAATACGCCATTGGCTCGCATTGGTAAAAAGTCCATCGTTTTTCGTAAAGGGGGAGGCTGAGAAGCTGAGTAATGAGATCCATCTATTCCATCAGCGGGCTTTTTTTGGCCTCACCCCAGTTTTTTAGCTATACCATTGCGGCCAGGGGCGGAATTTGGCCTTTCCCGGGAGCTCGGTGTCCGAGGTTTTGGCCCGGTTCTTTAATTTTCGGGGCATCGTCTTGCCAAGTCTTGCATTGTAGGGCCAAAACGCCAAAGTATCCAAAAACAGTTTATGACAGAACAGTGAAGATGACGTTGACTAAAATCTGAGGCTATGAATGGTTCAGATTAGGTATGTACTTCAAAGGCTATAAGATTTATGCCTGTTGTTCCATCGACATCCTTGGCATTTTCCCACCTAATTTTTCGTGCTTTTGTTGGCCGAATGGAGCACGCCACGCGGCTTAGTTGTAACCAAGACGCTTGTTGTCTTCACTCAAATCTAGTCACGATTCGAATTGTGTTATTTTGGACCTGAGACTGTTATCAAGGGGCTCTCAGCTGACGCAGCGCCAAGAGTGGGTTGGCCATTAGCTGGTCATCACGCAATGTTCATATAACGTATAGCAGCCCTACTTTAATCCTGCATAATGGGACGCATATCTACACCTGCAGAATTATACTGTTTTTAGGCTCGGGCCGATCCTTCCGATAAGCCAAGACGTTGGCGGAGCCTTTCACATGCTTCATGCTACCCGATAGCGAAATTGGTAAACATAAACCGCTCTGTTGACTCTTTTGTCTACTTAGAACGATTGCTACTCACTCCCGTAGACTTTGATGTCCCAGGCCATAAGCTTTTGATCTTGGATAGACACCTTTGCTTTTATGGTGCCGGGGTTTGCAAAGAGATAGGAATGCCTTGTCGTTGCGGACCCTCAACCAACGCTAACAGAGCAATCAAGTCTCCAAAGACACGCAGGGAGGACAGATTTTATGGTAAATTTAGAACAACTCGGTACAGGTGGTGTAAAGCCGGGACATATATTGATATATTACTTAAAACGCCCTTGCTATGTCTATCGAGAATTCTATCGGTTAGACATGACATTGATCTATTTATGAGCGGTTTAAAGTGGCTATTGCATCAAAAGCTGTAGAATCATCTGTGCTTGCTGTTCTATTGACCAGGCAGAAGTTCTTGGCGTTTACCTCGTCCGCCTAATTTTGTGTGCTTCGTTGGCTGAATGAGGCGCAGCGCAAAGCTGAGCTGTACGACAAGGTGCCCGACATCTTGGCTCAAAGTTAGTTCCTAATGGAGCCATTTTTTTGCCGGACCTGTGCTCTCGGCAGAAAAACGGCCTAGGATAGGTAGGCTGGCTATCATCGGGTCACCACGCATCCTTTCATATGTAATCCTGCATAATGGGGCATAGACCTGCAGTCACAGATTTATACTGTTTTTAGGTTCGGGCCGATCCTTCCACTGAGTCTGGGGAAGATGAGACATTGACGGAGCTTTTCACATGCTACATGTCATCCCACAATGACAGCGGAATGAATAGGCTTAACATAAGCCATGCTATTGACCCTCCCATCTACCCAGGACGATTGCTACTCACTTGGTAGACTCGATGATCCCGGGCTGTGAGCTGTTGATCTCAGATAGACGCCTTCGCTTTTGAGGTAACCACTTCGCGGAGCACAACCCCAACACAATCTAGTACTGCTGAGCTTTACCGTGGTACACAACCCCAGAGCTGAATCCCTTGTGTTTCACCGCAGACCCAATCAAGTCCCCCAGCGAGACTTGATTATCACGACAGGGTACTTTGTACACTTTGGAGTTGCTCAACACAAATCCTGGCCCGTCAGCAAACAGGGCCAGCGGGGAGAATCTTGCGCCGATGATGACTACCGCCTGCAGATATTCGGCATAGTCGACAAACTCGGAAGGAGAAGAGAAGCCTTTTTCGTACTGGTGAAATCTTGAAATAGGTTCAGCTCCGATGTGCCTGACGCTTCCTGTGAGTCTTATCCAATGAGAAGCGATTGTGCTTGCTTAGCCCCCAGGTTTTGCAGGGATGACATGCAGCGGTTAAAAGATCAGCGATTTTATTTATTAAAGACCTGACAGGGGTTAGACAAGTCAGAGAACTCTCGTGGACTCATGATGTATACAATGTGTATTCTCTCGTGGTCAAAACGAATATAAAAAGGCTCTACAGCTCCCGCCAACTGTTCTGATTCCTATTCAAACATCTCAAGCCACCTCCTCCACAATCAACTCCATTTCCCCCATACAAACAAGCTCACCCATTCGTCACAATGAAGGTTTCTCTCTTTACCACCGCCTTCCTCATCGCCCTTCCATTCACCGATGCGTGGAGTCTCAAGATCTACGACAAGGAGCGCTACAAGGTCAAGATCCACGACCGCTCCGGCACTCTGAGCCAGCCCTGCAAGAACCTTGGCAAGAACGTCAACAAGGCCCAGAGTATGCAATGGGACCACCGCAACCTTGCCACAAACTGCAGGATCAGGTTGTACGACAGTGGCGATTGCTCTGGATCGCCACTTGGAGATAGCAACTACGCAAGCTGGAACCTCCCAGCCTTCTCTGCCAAGGCAAAGAACAAGGTCAATTCGTACAAGATTAACTGTCGGGCGAACTGAGTCTTGTGTTCCCGTTTACTTGAAAGGGGCGGAGGGGAGAGGCTAGTAGCAGTTTTCGATTCAAACAAACATTCGTTTTGAGGAACTTTGGAGGGCAGTCGAGTAGGCCTACTTATACCTAACACACTCGTTTGCACAAAAACCATTTCTATCTGCTTTGTGACTACTCAGTATTAAGCTGAATGAAATGCCGTTTTATAAATATCAATACCTTCTTTCATCAATTTACCACTCTCTTATTTTTGGTTCATCGATAGAGAAGCCAGATGGTGGAGCGGTGGGTGGTATCATCGCCAGGTACCAATGTTCCCGTACACACAGCTGCTAGTCAACTGAATGAGACGGGAGTGGAATTTTGGCAGGGAGTTAGGTTGCCGATAGGGGATGAGGTTGCAAAATGCAGGTAAATGTGTATGCGATTAGTTAGGTTATGAATCTACCCCTTCATTGTATCGTTGAGTATATGCGACATGACACCCAATACTTGTCGCAATTTACCACCACCATACAAGATCTAAATCGTGTCATATTCGTATTTCCGGATATTCTATTTTCATTTCTGCAGTATATGATATGCGAGATCGAGCGGCTAATTATGCACGCCCACAACAGCCTGTGTGAGGTGCTTAAAGTTCATAGCTTCGTCTTTTATCTCGAAGTCCTCCTGTGTAGTCTATCCAAGCCCCATGCGGTCTTATGCTTGGATTGGGAATTTCCTGCATGTTTTAGGGCGGTTTTTGGGAATGTGATTAGCATTCACGTCATGGAGATCGTCATTCCACCTCCCTCGGACGGGGCTCTTCAATGTCTCTGGTGTCATGATTGTTGGCGTCTTCTCTCATCGGTCCGGCGTAGTTGCAGTCGACTGTTGTTTGGGCTGGGTCGGTTTGAGGGTCGTCGGATAGTTTGAAGCTCTGTTTTGCTTTGAGAGCGTTACCTTCGATGTCTACTCTAGGGTCAGTCGAGATGTCGAAACGGCTTGCCAAGCTACTCACTCCAGTGCCACTTTCTGTACAGTAACATAATGAGCTTCCCCGTCTTTCAGAGCCAAATCAAACTCGGTATCTCTGCAAAATGTCAGTCCTTGCGTTCGGGTTTTGCCCCTTCGTTGCGCCCTTACGTTGCTTCCAACACCTTCGCTCTGTCCTTTCTACAGGCTACGTGCGGGGTATGGACTCCGTTCGTAGAACGGTGGTCGATTGTAAGATGGGCAACCTAACCTCAAGCTACCAGAGGGGCTCTAAGTGAGTAAGTTTAACATAACCCAAGGAATCAATGCTAACCTCGCATACATGCTATCTTGCGGTTTATCCAGCTTCTACTACAACAAGAGCACAGTACTCGCATACATGCATTACAGGAGGAGCTAGGACGAACCCTCTGTTTATAAAGATGCAAGCAGTTTGTTGCCTGAAAGCGCCCTAAGACCGCTGCCCCCGCGGGCCCTTTGAGATCTGTTGTCCTGGGCGTAATAAACACCACTGCTACTTCAATTAATCCTATCCTATGAATCGCAATATCCTCAACTCACCCTACCGTGAAATCGTTATAACCGTCACGCATCTACTCAGGAATGTAGACTAGAAACGGGGCCAGAATTCAACTTGACTTTGGGGACAGAGTCAAAAACACCCACGTTAAATCGTATGGGAAAAAACCGCGCTAATACGTACGGGGGCTGAGTCTTTGAAGATCGAAGGGGCTGAGTATTTGAGAACCGCTAGTATAAAATGGTCCATTTTGGTATGCATCGATAGATAACAAC
>JAADYS010002042.1:0-21216 GCA_012931995.1 Fusarium albosuccineum | reverse complement strand
CAACAACCGCCGCAGCAGCAACCACAAGGACAGAAGCAACCCACGCCCCAACAGATCGCAGGGTTGACACCTGAGCAACGGGCCAAGTATGAGCAATTCATGAGGATGCAGTTGGCCAATAAGGCAAACCAGCCTCAAGCGGATATCATGGAACGGCTCAAAGCGATTGGACAAGAGGAGCAGAGGCAATCGTCACAGGAACCCGTGACCGACATTCCCATGTCTCCAGAGGAGTATAATGATACGGCAACCAAGTTGACCAAGATCGTTGTCGATATGGGTAAGATCGGTCGGGGATTGAAGAAATGGTACACCATTACTCGGGACGATGCACGTGCTAGGATGTTCTTCCGAACGGTGAGTTTATATAACGAAGGGATTTTTTGGTGTTGGCTCATGCTAACTGAATTTAGCGATGGCGGATCTTGAAGCAGTTCAGCGACGGTGAAAAGATGAGTGTTCCAAGGGAAACTTTCAGTATCCGAGGTTCCGACATCGACCAGGCCCGAGCAATGCTGGAGAGCATGGCCAAGGACCTTGCTGCCAGTGTGTACGCACGAAACATGGCCAGGCCGCCGTCGCAGCAACAAGGCACTCCTCAGACTCAGAACGCCCAGCTTGCTCAGCAGCAGCAACAGGTGTCGCAACAACAGCAACAGGTGTCGCAACAACAGCAACAGGTGTCGCAACAACAGCAACAGCCGCAGCAGCAGCAGCAGCCGTCACAAGCCCAAGCCCAAGGAGGCCAACCAGCTCCCTTGAATGCTGAGAATCTGCGAAGAAACTCACAGGCTCAGGCGAACTCGAAGGGAGCCAACAAGGCCAACCAAGTGCCCAATGCGCCGGTTGCAACTCAACCACCATTCCAGTTTGGTGCCTCATCTCCTCACGGCAACCCCAGCTACGTCGGAAAGCCAAAGGACATCAACCTTCAGCTGCCACCATCGCGCAAGAAGCAGAAGACCACTGGACAGACACCGCAGGGTGCTACGCCGTCACCTCAAATCAGCAAGAAAGCGTCTCCCGAGATGCGCCGAGCTTCTGAATCGCAGGTCCCTGCCAAGCCTGTTATTCTCTGCAAGGAACCGGAGTGCGAACACTCAACGGTGGGCTTCCCATCCGAGCAGGCTCTCCAGTATCACGTTCAGGAAGAGCACACCAAGCCACGTGAAGATCCTAAGAAGTTTGTGCAGGAGAATCTTGCTTTGGCCTTGGGGCTAGAACTAGATGGCAGCATGAAGAAGGAGCTGAAGACGGAGGCGGTACCGATGAGCATGACCAACTCAAAGCAGGGTCAAACGCCTGCCACAATGGCTGCAACCCCCATGTCCACAGATGGTGCTATGAAACGATCGGCCAGCAGCATGGGCAAGCTTCAAGACAGCAAGGCGGGTATCAAAGCAGGTGCCACGCCGAAACTAGCGGACGCTAAGGCACCAGAGACCATAGGTTCCATGGACCCGTGGGCCAATTCGACGATTGATCCCCAATCGCTCATGAACAACCTGGGTCTGGAGAATGGAGTCGGCTTCAATAACTTTACTGATCTGACGCTGTACCGGTCGGCGACACCTAACGACACACCCGAGTCGGCCAAGGATAGCGGAGCCAGTGAGCCGAACAGCGACATCTCAGAAGGCGTGAGCCTCGAGATCGACTTTGACTGGGCAAGCCTCGACACGGATCTGCTCCTGAACATGAACAACGCCAATCTGGACGGGAACATGGGACCGGCCGGCTTTGGTGAAGCGAGCCTTGACCCAGCGATGCTTTTGGAGCCCTCGGGACCTCCACCAGACTGGGACGACATCCAGACGGATTTTTCGAAGCCCTTCCAGTTTGACACTAGCCACTACTTTATGGCGACTTCCTAATTTTTGGAGCTATTGGACGGAATTGTATCGAGCGAGAGTTTTGTGAGAGGAAGTGGGGACCGTAATCGGGGATGACGACTTGACGGCCCCGGCTATATACCCCAACATGACGACACGGTTTATCGGTTCACATGGGATTCGGCAAGGGTTTTGTTAATTGCATCATTTTGGGTTACAATCATGAAAGGTGATGGGGGGTTTTGGGCAACGGAAAGAAAAAGGCGGAGGGCGTGAAAACTTTGGGACGTGGATGTTTTCCTCAACCTGACCCGAGGGCGGGTACAGGCTTTGCGGTGTTGTCTTTCTTGGAGCGTGAGGCACATTTGGGAGTTTTTGTTTTTGGGTGCGAGGAGACAATGTTTGAAATGTGGTCGATGGCCGCTGTGGAAGCGTGTGCCCACCTGTTTATTGATTTCGCTCACTGTTAGATGCTTGATTTGCAGGATGCGTTTGTGTGGTGAAGCTCCAGGGGTACACAGGCTAGGAGCGAATGATACCCAGCGTTTTGCTACCCACTTTGCTGCTTGATTGACTGAGTGTGAATGTATGAATTCTCGGCATTTCTAGCTGCCCGCACCAGTGTTGGGTCGGATCTAGCTCCGGGCATAATTAAGGTCCAAGTCCCGTTCCTGCATCCATGATCCGGGCCGCGACGGGAGCTGGCCCCACAAGGCACGCGCAGCTCCCGGGGGGCTAAGCCTCACTGGGACTAGAGCAAAGGACCCTTGGCCATGGAACACGCGAGGAGCTTGTTGTGGGTTAGGTAAGCAAGGCTAATCTGTATGAGGAAATAAGTAAATAGAAATGGACGAGGCTGGTCAGAGTTGGAGGAGTGACGTGCGAGGAGGGGACGCCGGGGGGGAACCTGGAGCGCGACCGTGTCGTGGTGGAGCTGTCAAGAGCAAGACGACAAAGAGGCTGGGTTAGGGTTGGGACGTCGTGTTGGAGGTTGGCCCTTCTGAGAGACCCTTTTCAATCCAAGAAATGGGTTGGGTAATTGGTGTTGGGTGACAGCGAGTGATAATACCACGTGCTATTGATTGTGCGACAAATGATGGTGATGGTGGTTCTGTCCACGCAATAGGTTGTGAGTTTGATGATATTGACGTTTCATGTCTTGTTGTTTATTTCCTGCTCTTATTTATATTTTTTGTTGTTTCGTTGACCGGGGAGAAGTGAAAAAAAAGAGGGAAAAAACCCGCGTCTCCATCATTCCTTCCAACTCCAAATCGCGCTGGGCACTGACCCCAGCTCCCTCGCCCGTGGCTTATCTTATCGCGTCCCATCAAAACCACCACCACCATCAATTAAATCCAAGCTTGTCCCACTAACACGCTCCAACACGCCCTTTACGCGACCACCCCAAACGCCCTCCAGCCCTTGACGAGGTCGTTGTTTCTTGCTTTTCTATATATTTGTCTTTTTGAAGCTACAAAAGCAAGTAAACGATCCTTCGCAATGGATGCTCCCACCACCACCACAACCAACTCACCTGCAAGGCGACGCGCGCTGGCACCGCTGGATTCAAACGCGCTGGCGGCGCCCAAGATCCTGTTCAAGCCTGGTACAACAGCACCGGGCCATAGTCCTGTCAAAATGGCCATCGAGGGGAGGAAGAGGATGCTGGAGCTCGAGGGTGCCGCTGCGAGCCCGGCGGGAAAGAAGGCGTGTCTTGGACGTGATGAGGTATGTCACCACTTTAATAGGCACATATATCCTCTCGTTATGGATATTGGCAAGACAATTGGGAGAGACTTTAGCTGACTTTCTTGGTATAGGACGCGTCTGAGAGGAGTGCGAGTCCCGACGTGAGCTCGGTCTTCGACACGTCCGCCAACGATGCCTCTTGGGCCACAGCTGCGACTGAACCCGACGCGATCACATTAGCAGCCACAGCCACAACAATGCTCGCCGCGACAACGGCAGCAGCTTCTACAACGCCCGCTCTCGCAACAACATCTGCATCTTCTTCACAAGAATATCTGCGACGAGGAACCCTGACGCGGCAACAAGTGAGAGAGGTACGTGACGACACCACATTGTCCAATGACGTATGTGTAATACAGACTAACGATGCTTGAACCTCCAGAGAGCAGAAACCCTCCGCCTCCGCCTCAGTCTCGCAAATTACAAAGTACGCACCGGACAGACCACGGTGCCCCTCTCGCAGCTGCAGAAGCGTCCCCTCCCCCGCCGCGACACGACACCGCGCGTTGTCCGCGTGCAGAGCCCGACAGCCTCTGATGATTCCGACGTTGACCAGCGGAGTCCCCAACACCACCGCTCGTCGTCCGACTCACAACGGACAGAGATCATGGAGTTCCCCGATGAATAAAAAAGATGTAGTCGTCAAATCTAAATCGGGAAAGACGGAGTTTTGGGGGTTCGGGCGGAGTTTTATATGGGCACGGCATTCATCATCTTCTCATGAGCGCAGCATGTGAGCAAAGCGAAGCGATGAGCACAGGGAGGCATACGAATACATTTTTTACGATGGAGGAGGATTTACTTCATTGTACTTTTCATGGGGTGGCATGGGGCATCACAGCGTATCCATCGGGACCGAGGTTCTCAGAGATATCCCACGGCGTTTAAGGCGAGTTCAAGTCAAGAAGACATGACGGGAGGTTTCTTGATGCTATATCTGGAAATATCTAGAATTCACATGCACATATCAAACTTCAATGCTTCATTTGTTCAAAGCTCAAAACAGCAAACTAACCATTACATCGCATGATAACACATGGACTTCCTCTCAACCAACTCCGTC
Source organism: Fusarium albosuccineum (assembly GCA_012931995.1). Lineage (NCBI taxonomy): Eukaryota > Fungi > Ascomycota > Sordariomycetes > Hypocreales > Nectriaceae > Fusarium > Fusarium albosuccineum. The sequence goes on along the minus strand of JAADYS010002042.1, from coordinate 16,572 downwards.
AAAAGTAAACCCATTGCAGTTAGTCAAGGTAAAGAGGATAAAACCCTTTCAAGGGCCAGCACCTCTCTTCCTTGGCCACTTCTAACCTCAACCTTTCACAAGGATTTGACGCAGCTAAGACTGCCAAGTCCTCTTTCTTCTTGTTGAAGAGATACTGGTTGAGAACCTTGGTAATAGTAAATCGCGGTGGCACTTAATGGTTTCATATAGTTTATTCGCTACAGTCATTTGTCTTGTAATTTATCAAGACCTTGTGAGATATACCCGAGTCAAGGGCCGTCATGACTCTTCACCAAGCCACTTCATCGTCATCATCATCAATCGCAACTCTAGTCACATCATCCAACCAGCCACCACAACTCCGATATCAATGCTTAGTCTACAAGGATCTTGGGCTCCAAAGATCCATAAGTCGCAAAGAACTCCTTAAACAACCGAATTCCGTAGCCAACGTCCGCAGTTCCACCAGTCTCGCGGATGCTGTGCATGCTGAGCTGCGGGTTGCCGAGGTCTAGAGTTCGCATACCCAACTTGGCGGCCAACCCAGGTCCGATGGTGCTGCCGCAGGGCGAATCGTTGCGGACGACAAAGAGCTGCAGGGGAACACCCGCACCGCGGGCGCATTCTTGGAGGAGCACGATTCCGGGCGAATTAGTTGCGTAGCGCTGGTTGGCATTGATCTTGATGACAGTACCTCCGTTCATGGCTGGCTGGTGTGACGACTCGTATTTGCCAGCATAGTTGGGGTGAACAGAGTGCGCCATGTCGGCAGATACGAGGAATGATCGCGAGAGGGTCTGCTCATAAGCTGTCGCATCCTCACCATCATGGTGAACAGCTTCATAACTGCCCTCGCTGGCGGCATCGCGGTTTCCAGGGAGGACCGAGAGACGGCGAATGACGGATGGTAACAGGTTGGAGTTAGCTCCCTGTGCTGAGGTTGAACCAATCTCCTCATGATCGAAACAGACTGTCAATCGGATGCAGTTGTCATCCTCTAGCGAAGTCTCATCCTTGACGGACTCGATGAGACCCTCAACCGAGCAGTATGTCATGCCGAGGTTGTCGAGACGAGGGGAAAAGATGAATTCGTCATTGATGCCACCAATGCATGACTTCTGGACGTCGTAGAGAACAAGCTCAAAGTCCACCACGGCAGGAACCTCAACTCCAGCTTCAGATGCAATGACGTCGAGGATAGTAGGGTGGTGTCGCTCCGTCATGGCCTTGAGGGGCTTGAAGTCCTCCTCCTCCTCCTCACCCTCGTCCTTTTCCTCCTCGGTCTTTTCCTCCTTTGCCCCCTTGTTCAGCTCAGCTGCCGCAAGCCCTGTAATTGGGAAAAGCTCTGTCTCCTTGTTAGGGTCGAAGTTGGTCTGTCGGTGAAGGTGGATGGCCAGAGTCGGGATCCTCAACAAAGGCTTATCAACCTTGATAAGCTTCTGAACAAAGTTGTCGCCCTCCTTGACCAAGACACGACCAGCAATGCTCAAGTCGCGGTCGAACCAAGAGGTCCATATTCCACCTCCATAGGTCTCGACGCCGACCTGGAGAAAGCCGACATTGGTCTTCTTGGAAACGGGCTTAACTCGCAGGCAGGGGGAGTCGGTATGGGCGCCAACGATAGCGACGGGGTTACCAGGGCGCCACTTGCGGCCAATGGTGAAAGCGACGATGGTCGAGGCATTGCGAGTAAGGTAGTACTTGCCGCCGGGGCGGAGAGTCGAAGCCCACGAGTCCCGCTCACGGATGAGGGTGAAGCCCGCCTTTTCGAAGCGAGCCGAGGCAGATCGAACAGCGTGATAGGCTACGGAGCAAGGTCAGCGGTGGGATTTTGGCGGTGAACGAGGCAAGAGTAGCTCACGAGTTGGGGATTCGTTGACAAAGTCAATAAAGTCGAGGGCTTCCTGAGGAGGTGCCATGATGGGCAACGAGGTCGAGAAAGATGCTGCAAATGCGACAGGTGGATGTGGAACAGCTACAATTGCGATTCTGGGGATGGTAATACGGCGGGTTGAGAGGCGAGAGAGCGAGAGCATCTGGCGGAGAGATGGGGGAAGAGGAAGAAGAGGCGGAGATGGAGGTTTACAGAGTTGGAGATCAAGCCAAAGCCGGCGAAGCTGGTCATGTGGTTGGTCAGTCGCGGCGGGAAGCTGCAACTTGGAGGTCCCAAGCTCCGGTACGTACAATGCAACCCCTGTATTTTTGGTAGCGTGGCACCTGTGAACTTTGGCAATATTGATTTCAAAATCTTTCCTAAATCTACTCTAAAAGAGCTCTAAAAAAATCTATAAAAATAGTAAAATACTTAAAATTACTTATTAGGCTATAATTAGGTAAATATCTTATAAGATTTACCTTTAATTTTAGAGATATTTCTTGATTTTGCCCTGGTGGCTTAAAAGAAGGTCTCGAGCTAATAAAAATACAAGGGTTGTACTGTATCTCTTGCTCACACCGCGGGGAGCGGGGCTTATCTTATCTTATCAGCCACATGCAAGCTGACCAACACAAGGAGAGAGGTTGGAGGAGGCGGGTTCAAAGTGATGCTCGAGAGTGGCCATGGTTGATCTTCATTAAATTTAATTCCCTTACCTGGTAGTGGTGATAATCGTCTACGAAGAAGAAACTAGTAATAGTCCCCGAGGGCCTGAGTGCAGCACTGGAAGAAACATCCATCTGGCATCTGATTGGCTCAGCGCTCTAGTTGCTCAATGATCAAGAGACTTGGAATTCAAAAATGTATCACGAGTTGATACTCGTGTGGTGTTCTCTCCCGATGTCAGGTGACCTGCACATGTTGGTTATAAGATTCGGGTGCTGGAATTCAAAAGAACACAGGGGAAACAGCTCATATGATGTAAAGGGGGTATTGCATTGGAGTTTTTTATCTGTTTTATATTTTCAAGTTCCCAAAACAGCACCCGTCTAATCCCATGTCTGAGATATCTATCCCATTCTGATGTGATAATCCCACCAATAATCCCAAAGCTCGATGGTTGATATTCATATCACCAGAGCTACTTGTCCAATTCTATCATGACCCGTAATCAAAAGCGAGATAACAAATATGAAAGCGCTAGATTCGCTGATGACAAAGGAGACCCATTCCCGGAGCAATCGGCCAAAGCCAAGATTACTCCCTCGATGCTAGTATAAACTCGCTTCCGTTCGACTATGATTTTATTCGTCGCGACTCACCATCAACAGTCTTAGTTACTGTCGGAAGTGCCAGAGTAGTTGGCGGGCTTTCCCATCTCGATGCTGTCGGAAGAGTTGACACGCTCCTGCTTGTTGAAGACAAGACCGGGGTGGCCCCAGCAGAGGGCAAGAGCTGCAAGGACGATGACAGCACCCTCAAGGATGATGAAGGGGATCTCGTGCTTGATGAGTTCGCCGTCGTAACCGTCCTGAAGCTCAGCGACACGGAAGACGCATCGAGTCAGGATGAGGAGAATGGAGGCGGAGAGACCGGCGAAGAAGGCGTTGAGGCGCCAGCTGAAGGAGGAACCCTGGCCAGAGCGCCAGTAGCGGAACATGTAGTCACCGAAAGCAACGATGAAGAGAAATAGGACGATAACCTGGAGGATGAGACCAGCCATGGAGACATCGACGCCCACGCTGCTGTCAGAAGAAGTAGACATGGCACCACCGGCAGCCTGGAGGATGAGGCAGACGACGTCGAAGGGGATGAAGATCCAGTAGAAGAGCTGAGGCTTGAATCGAGAGAGCTCAGGGGCGAGGAAGACGATGGTCTTGGAGAGTGTGACATAGATGGATGCGGTATAGAAGACGGGAGCGATGGTCAGGCAGACTGTCAGATTGATTAGCTTGGAGTTTTAGAGATAGGCAGAGGACAACTTTGGAGACTTACCAATCTGGATCATGAAGGCGTTGAAGGAGAAAGGGTTGTCCCACATCATAACACGGCCGACATAACCGACAACCTCAGAGAGACAGCCGAAGAGCATACCAGCCATGAAACCCCAGCTCTTCCATCGGAAGCCCAGATAAGCATGGACAACACCAAGAATACCAAAGAGAGCAATGAAGACAATGTTGGCAGCGAGAGAAGGTCGGTAGCCCAGGATACTCCACTCGACGAGGCAGTTGTCGAGAGTACAGGGAGAGTCGGAGCCGAAGGCGTCCTCGGGGTTGATGGAGTAGTCGATGGTCATTTTGTCGGTTGAATTATTTTATTGTTCCAAAGTATCTATCGGTGTGGTATCGAGTTGTTGAGGTAAGAGAAGCGAGTGGACAATGATATATATGTATCCAAGAACAAGAAACTTTGTGGAGATGGGAGTGAGACGGAAGGAGCTGAGCTGAGATTAAGCTTATTGAGAAGCTCTTGAGGAGTGATGGGAGTGGATTGTTGGATGAGGAGTGTGATGATACGAAATTCTCTCCATCGACGGCGGGAGGACCGGGACTTGATATACACATTGTCGAGACGCAGGCGGATAGGGCTGGTAGCTGAGCAGCACCCGCAAGTCTGGGTCGCAGCATAGGGACGGACACGGCATAGAGGATGCATCCCCTGCCAGGCCGGGGCCATGACGAGGCTCATCCAGTATCGAAGGGGGGTCCCGCCCTCGCACATCGCTCTCGCACTTAGCGAGTCGGGCTCGGGGGTGCGCGGGGCGAGGGTTCAGGCGCGAAGATCAAGGGCCCAAGCCAACGGGAGCCAAGAGCATCAGCCCCCCCAAGCCCAAGATGGGGGGCGCTGTCAGCGGAGGAATATCAACGTCGACAGGGGTGGGTGATCCCTTGCTGGCGATCCACAATCCGAGCTTCGAAAGAAATGCCATCCATGGCAAGGATGTGCTCGCTGTACTGGGCCAAAAGCTGGAGATGGAGAAGAAGCTTAACATTATCGCGTCTTCCTCCCTCTCAAGATGGCTCGAATGTCTCGGGCTTGGTGGTATTGGGCCGTCGCCTTGTCATACAGGCTGCAAAGTACGCACGCCGGCTACGCGGTGTGCCCGCCAGATCGGTTAGAGATTTGGTCCGAAATCTCCGTTCCATCGAGGTCGTGTTTGAAGAGCCAATCTCTCTTTTTTTGGAGCCTGGGTTGCGTGGCATCGAAAGAGATTCCCGTCATGCATCGCTAACGAGGGCGCTAGAGGAGACAAGACGGGCGGGAGCGACATGGGGGAGGGGCTTGGCTGGGTGCGAGGTGCGAGTGCGAATGGGGCTTAATAATCCGCGGGAAGCGAGCCGCCAGCCAATGACGTGACACTAATCGCCGCTGCACAGCCTCATAGGGCAGGCAGCGCTCGAATGGGTCTTCCCCGTGCGGTAAAGTCCCAGACACAATTCGATTGTCAAATGCGTCATCCTTGCCAATCCGCAGGGCAACGGGCGGGCTGAGAAGTACAGTACAGCGGGGGTCTGAGACTTGGGGCATCGCTCTCCCATGTGGCTTTTTCTGGACCAGCTGCAGCGAGCCCCTCGAGGTTCTGGCTTGCGTCAGCGTCATCAAGCGACTCTCTCTACAGTTAAACCCGTCCGAGTGCGAGTGCCAGGCCTCGAAGGCTTTACTCTTTTGGGTTAAATGTTGGGATTTGCATCAAATCCTGTCTTTGATCTATGTTTAACAAGAGCCATGTTACTGTGATCGTCTCGAGGCTTATGCGAGCCACTGGGCTCTCAGCTAGAGCCGGTTTTCGCTCGGTGTAAGCCATCAGACTCGACCGGCATTGCGGATTTCGCACCATCTGCCCTAATTGTCTGTTTTGTAGTTCTCTTTCATCCTTCTATATGCAGCTGATGTTTTTTATCCCAATCCATCTTAGGCTCTAACTTGCAAGCCTTACGCCTGAGGCCCCTCCTCGTGTCATGGCCATGTCTGCTTACCACACTCACTGCAAGTCTCTGGGGCTTGATACGTGTACGCGCACTTAACCTGTGGTCCTATTCAACCTTATCACATTGCTAAAAGTCTTCATCTCGAAACAATCTGCACTGCCCTCGAATCACCCCGTCATCCATATCGCAGACCGCATTCCACGGCCTCGCTAGGCTAACCAGCCCTTGTAAGCAGCCGTGCTGACAGGGGGGGCAGCAACGTTTGCAGTGGGCCCGAGAGCCTCGTTGGCGTCTAAAATAGCGTGTGCGAGTGCGACTGTCTTATTGTTTGTTTGTCCGTGTCCGTTTCTTATTAGCCCGGCTCCGGCTCTCGCCCGTCACCCGTCGGCAACTTTCCATATTCTCCGGCCCGCAAGAGCTCAGCCTCCGGGGCTGCACGGCCTCTGTGCTCGCAATCATTTAACCTATTTCGGATGCAATAGGGTTCTTTCCTTGCTTATCGAGCGGTTGCTTTATAATCTTTTGGATGCGGACTTTTTGTCTTTGTACATTTCTCCCGGACGCTATATACGCTGCCTCGATGCTATACGACAATATGCCACGCGTCCATCCCACCCACTTCATCCAAATGTTACTCGACCGGTTACATTCTCATTTCATTCTTCTAGGTTGTCACAAGGCTCCTTAAGCTTGGTTTCATTCCTAACTCTATCTCGTGTTGCCACTGACAACTTACAGCATCTACCTGGCTGAAGTTCACAAGGCTCAAGACCTGATGCGTTCGAGTTTGTTCGCAACTTGCTCGATGAAACCTACCGAGCATCTTGATTTCCCTGCCATGTAGAACACAAATCGTCATTTGCGCTTTATTTCCCTTTCCCTTGATCTCTATCCCGCCCCTTTCCAACTCGCTGACATCAACAGGACGAGATGGGATACGTCCTACCCCCGAGATAAGGGCGCTTGACTGCCATTTGTCACTCTAGAAATATCCCTTGAGACATGGATCATCTTCGATTCGACCGTGGGCCTTGTTATCACATTCCCAGCCCCGAGCGATACCAGTTCGGTCCATGAACAACGAGCTGCCGATCAGAGAACATTATCCCCTACCGAACCAATAAACAAGATCTTGATAACCAATTTCCAAAACTTTAACATCAGGGTTGGAGTAGATTGATACACACTTTTGCGCCGCCCTCGGGTTGCTCTTCCAGTTGGCAGTTAGTCACACGTGTCAGAGCAAGATAGATCCTCATGCTACCGGAGGACCAAACTTTCATAAAGGATTAACACTAAAGAGGAGCCCAGACCATGAATTTTTCTATGATAACATTTTACAGCCCTTGACCTAATTATAGCCATTTGCGAGTCCATAACCGTGTTGAGGTAGGTGTGTCCTAATAGGACTTCTCTACGGCTACCTTGCTTCTCCAAGCGTCGTGGAACCCTGCAGTGTTTGGTCATCATCACTGGACTACGTCTATTCACCCAGCACAATAACTATCCCTGAGCGATGCGAGGTTGATACTGGCATGCTGCTGATATTTGCATTGCAGAGTATGCCTTTCCTCGTCTCTGTTAATTCAACCTTGATGATCGGACAGCGGACGCTTTTCATGAACCCCTTCCCATGTCGACCCCACGAATCGGTGCGATTCTTACAATATATACTGGTCAATCGGAAAATAAACTTCGTCCACTCTCAACGCTTACTGGGAGTATTGGTTCCCGTTGCATAAGTCTCATCTTCTGCCACGTTAAGCTGCCACGTTATTAAACCCCATCGACGCGAGGCAGTTGTGATTTTCATACACCACACATGCGTCAAGAGTTTACCTCATCGCGATTGAAACACTCTACTATGCCAAGGTCTTGGCTTTTGGAGCTCAGATCGTGGATTTCCTGTTTGAACTCGGCCCACCAATTGATCAACATGGCATGGATGCCAAGCGCTTGGCATGATACTACCATCCTTATCAGCCATTCTACGACAACGCAATACACACAGAGTCCATTGAAAGTTGAGCATGTATGTACCATTGTTCCCATGAGCTCGTTTAATCCCGTGAGCCCGTCTAATCTATGTCTAATAAATCATACACATCTCTACAAAGCCTTAATGTAGAGTTGGAGTTGTCAGCGCAAGACCAGGCTGCTGACCCTCCCGACTCCTTGTAGGAGTCCATGATACCAACCACAGACCCGTAGGTTCCGGCAATCATGCAAAAGGTACCAGACACAATGATGAAGACGCTCCAGAAAACCATAAAGTACCACTTGAGAGTCCTGTCCTTCCTGGACCAGTTGTCGTAGAGCCACATGCAGCCGTAGGGCTGGAAGCACATGAAGGTACCAAGGAGAGCGCCGATGAGGGACACGAGGCCGCCAAAGACGGGGATGGCACTGGCGATGATGTAGGCGATGAGGGTGACGCCGCCGGTGCAGCCCAGCCAGGTCGCCCAGTGAACGACGCTGTTGGAGTTGAGGTGCTTAGAGCCACGCAGGACTCGAATGAAGAGGTATTTGGCGGGGACCTGGAGAGCTATTAGTAGGGTTGTCAACCAATTGATGGATATGATGGGAACTTACGTGAGTGACAATCATGGCAGTGACGAGAAGTCCAGGAAGAGCGAATCCGTAGCAGACCTTCTTCATGGTAGATCCAGCAGATCCCAGGGCAGGGGAGGCGACGTATGAGCCACAGTAGTAGTAGACAACGACACCAATGGCGATGTAGGTGACAGTGACGACTCCCTGGGCACAAAGGAGAGATCGGGTGTAGAGCTTTGGCTCACGCATCTCAGCGACAATGGAGAAGAATGCGGGTGTACCTGAAAAGGCAAAGATGAGAGACGAAATGGCTGTGATACCATCGACGAAGCTAGGGTTGTTTGTGATCTTGTAGTCGGATACCCAGTGACCCTCCTTGGGGGCAGCAGCAGGACGGTCCTGAAGACCGACGGCAACGGTGACAGAGAAGACTTTCAAGTGTTAGCACAACCTTCCATGTCTCAACGTAGAGTGGTGGAACTCACTAGCTGTCATGATACAGACAAGACCAACCCATGCGAGCCAGCCGATCTTGCCGAGAGTACGGATGCTAGCAAACCCGAAGCCAGCAACGGCGGCAACAGCTACGAAAGCAGCAGTGCAGGCAGCGTGTGTAGAAACCGCGTCGAGACCGATCGAGATACCCAGCATTGCAGAGCCGGCAACGAAGATCCAGTCTGAAAACTATTAGTAAGAGTTATGTATTGGCGAAGCAACTCACAGAGCATGAAGACGATGGCAAAGATCTCACGCCCAATCTTTCCAAACATCTTGAAGCCGGCATCGTCAAGACCGTAGACTTCGGGGTGGTTCTTCTTGAAGACACCAATGATGTAGTCGGACCAGGTGGTAATGGCGGCAACGAGGCAGAGGCAGATGACACCGGGGACAATGCCCAGGGCGTCAAACGTGGCCGGAATGGATAGGACGCCCAGACCGATCTGGGTCTTGGTGATGGGGGCAATGGTAGCGATCCAGCCAACCTGAGTTTGAAATATCAGCCCCCGTGGATCAGTCTTAACTGAAACCTGGAGTTGAACTTACATTGCGGTAGTTGGGACCACCCTCCGAGACTTCTCCAAAGACTGCATCTTCGACGTGGGACGACTCGTAGGTTGAGCCGTTCTGGGAGGGAGCTCTCTGGAGGCCGTCGGATAGGCTCTCGGGGTCCTGGACGGGCTTGGAGTCTTTGTACATGGCCGGCGTGGGAGTTGTGCCGCGGGGAGAAGAAAAAGAAAGCAAGGGTATCTTGGTGGATAAAGAAGCACAAAAAGAGGCACAACAACACAACCCTCGGCAAATCTGGAGAAACTAGAGAAAGTTGGGGTACCTTGGCAGGCTGGGGAAAGATGGAGTACAAGAGATTCGAGATCTATGCCGGGGCAAACGGCCCCTTTTAAATCGTTCGATTTCTTACTCTAGACGAAGAGAGAGACTGAGCAACTTGATTCAACCCCATACCGGGCCCGGACGTCTCGTCTCTCCCCCCAGGATCCACAACATTTCTACGCGATGACGAGAGAGAAAACAGGGTCGAGATGGTGACGACTGGGAGAGGGGGCATGGAGACTGGAGAATGGAGTCACTCAGAGACAGGGACTCGTCTGTGGAGTTTTTTCTGTGGACTCGCTCAGTTTCCGCGGGGGGAGAAGCCGAGATGATCCCCCTCGGGGACCGCGAGCATTCAGGGTCGGGATGAAGGGGGAAAAAAAGTATATGATAAGTCGGTCGCCTCCGCACCATTTCCCTCATCTTTGCCGCCGGGCTCTTCCTTGCGGGAAAAATATACCTCCTACGGGACCGTGGTTCCGTTTGTCGTGAGGTTTGTTGGAGACCGAGTCAGGATGAGCCCAGTTCAATTCTTGGAGAAGATGAGGAGGAGGCGGCGTTTTCCCTCTGCCTTTCTTTTCTCTGTCCTTGAGCCTCACTTGGGGTCCCCTAAACAGACGATCCAAGAGCCGTGATAGGCTGGACAGAGCGTCTTTTTTCCCCTTGCCTAACCTTGTACGAGACTGGTGTCGGGAGAGAAGCCGAGATATATCACCACAAGCATCGCCACTCTCACGAGCCCGCTCGACAAGGAAAGGCCCTGAAACTGGCCATTCATCGAGACGTCAATTGCCAGAAGCTGACCTGCGCGTATCCTTCCTTTCTCCGCTGTTGGTCCGGAGTCCCCGGGGGGAAACCTCGCTCTCTTTTGCACTTCTCCATACTTATGGATAAGGCTGGGGTCTTGGCCCAACTAGGAAATAAGTGACTTTTCGCAAACCCCAGTCAAGAGACGATGAAACCAGAGACGCAATCAGATCCCTTCGATTATCGAAAAGTGCTTTTCCTTCCGGTACTTTTTCGTCTTCAGCAGTGACAATATGCGAATCCGTGCATGAACCCATCTGCGCAGATCCCTTCTAGTAGCTTACACGACCCTGGCAGCTTTCTGGAATATTTCTAGAAGCAGTCAAGAAACCCGAGCATCACTCCTCGGGATAAGAAACCGAAACACCAAAACGTCAAAGCTCCCTCTCTTCCAAATAGGGGGCAACAGTAGATACACGCAAACATGCCTACATCCTTGGCAAAATGTCTCATCGGGCATTGTTCAGTGCCCCGAGCCATGCACACACGTGCGAGCCCTGGGCGGATGGGATAGGGAGGGACGAAATGCTCGCGTGAACTGAGCCCACCCCGGTGGCATGGATCATTGTATCTGGGCTTCCTTCTTGGGCTTGATCCTCAACAACGGCCTGGCTAACTGCATGAGTATTACTCTGCATTCGCGTCTGGGGCAAAGTCCCCGTGAGGAACCGCTCCTGTGTGATGATGGCATCTCCTCTCCAAGCACCTCGCAGAACAAGGCCGTCCCCTGGCAAAACCTGCACGCTGTAGTATCCAGCATCATGATACCTGGTCTTTGCGTGCTCCATGAGACCATGGCGGTCTAGAATCGAAACCTGCCCTCTCCCCAGATTCACGATCTGATTCCAAACGATCCAGTCTTCAGATCATCTATCCCCTCACCATCCCCCACGACTACCCCAACGAAAAGACTCCATCCATAAGGGTCTAGATGCTTGGCTTGGAGACCTAGAACCTGTTGGGCGGGTCACCCTTGTCTTGGCCGTGGTCCCCGACGCTCTAAAGGTGTCGTTCCTTATTACTCTGAGTCAACGTTACGCGATTCCATCACGTCTTGGTCGCATCCTTATTCGCCTCTCTCTCCGGCGTTACCAAATCTGATAACGTCTCTTTGATCTCTTCTTCTTCCTGTCTCTCTGTGCTTGCCCATGATCTGACCGCTGACCAGCTTGTTCAGCTACGTTACACCCGAAACCGCGACGACCTCGACCTGTTTGCCTCCCCCATCGCCGACAAAACTCTTCTCTGAAGTACCTAAATGACCCTTTTGGCCCAAATACCGACTCGATTTGGTTGAACCCATCATATTTCCAACTGGCCATGAGCTGCTTCTGAGTGTCATGAGGGCAGTACCCGTCCAGGCAGCTGCTCCTTGCAAGCAGGCATCCCTCAAACCACTCGATTGTGCCCAAAAACACCTCCGTATCCGTATGATAAGACCATACAAAGAAAACATTTTAGAGAATGAAGCGACGTTTATTCCTACCATTGATCCACAGAAGTTCGTCTGACTGCAGCTGGCCACCCGACGGTTGCAGGAGCCTTGGAAGATGCTCCAACTTCCAGGTGCAAAACAGCTTCAACATGCGATCTCGGGACTTTCGGCTCCAAAATACAGCCCAAGACCTTGAGATGCTTCTGTATCCCAAACAAGAACCTTTCGGGGTAATCAGGTGCGGATCTACTCGAGTGTCGTAATGGTGTAAGTAGGTCGGGGCTCAATGACCAGCCCCTGTAGCAATCACGCAAACAAACTTTTAATGGTATTCCGATTTATTCCATCTCTCGGGACCTTCACATTGGGACTTTACAAGACCAGCTAGTAGTTCTGATTCCGTAATCGCTTGCTGTTCTGGTCCACTACGCCGGGGAGCGACGGAAACGGATGACGACCAGCTCGCCTTGACAGTTGGTGTGACTCGTGAGAAATCCCGTTTTTATAGGTCCTTTCATCGAGAGAAGAATCATTGATATGGTGTCTCTTGTAGCTATGGCTATAAAAAAGGCAAATCGAGACAAGTCATCAGACCCGAGAGTGCGGCGGCCAGCATGATGGGACCATACCTTCCCTCTGCTAAGAAGAGGAAGACAAGTATTAACCAAACATGTGGTAAGGATTGACATGAACTTACTGATTCATCTTCTGAATTGAGCCTCATGCTGGTATTGGGATCAGGGCGGGGGAGTACCTGACCTGGAGGAGCCTGCTACCTTCCTAAGAGCCTCGAGGACGATACCTTTCCCTCCGGGAGCCAGCCTGAGGCCTGAATCTTATGCAGTCTTCAGTACCAGAGTCTCATACGAGTGCATTGCGCTAGCATAGGCTGGCTGAGGTCCCTCGCTTGGTCGACTTTCGAATGAGGGTATTGCCCATGGCGCTTGCGCCTCTTGTCTAAACCCTTATGCTGAGACTTCTTTCTTTCATGCCAAGTGATTAAGTTTCTTGGCCATCGGGTATCTACTCTAGTTGACTGCCTTCCATCCATCATAGCAACGAGGGGGGGTTATATAGACTTCACAGATCATCCTCTCTTCCGTGCACGTAAATACGCAACCACTGCCAGCAGAACAAAATCGCGCCAGCGAAGGTGAACCAAAGATTACTCCTCCTTTCCGAAACCCTCCAGTCCAAAACAATCACTAATTATCGCCACCAGTACATGTGCACACGCGCCTCTAGGGCTGCGCACCTCCGAGGTGATGGAGAAACTGACGAAGACGCGCCGGCCATTTCAAGTGTTTGATATCGTCGAGTATATGGCGAAGCACTATAAGATGGAGCATAGTAGGAGGGGTATTGACTAGAAAAGCTAGACTGCAAGAACATGGCATCAAATGAGATGGATAGCATCGAAATGCATGCAACGCCATGTAGGTAGGTCAGTTCACTGGAATTAAGCCCATTCTCCTATCTGGCCTACCAATACAGCATAGAATTAAGCCCAACAGAGATCACTCTTTTACACAGGTCAACAACTCGTTGGTCTTTGAAATAGCGTAATCAAGCCACCGAACGTGGCGTATTCAAGGTTATCGTTAGGCCAGAAGTATGATTGCCTCGTTGTCACTCATTTCGACGATTACCCTACGGTGCATTGATGCCGTTTTGCTGCTTTGAAGCAAGGTAAACTAGCTCAGTGGGTTGCCAAAGCCAACCAAAGTAACAAATGACCACAGAACACACGGTGAACAATAGCTCCGAGAAACCGTTTCAAGGGATTACTGGTTACTGTAATCATGACTTATCGCTCGTGTTCACACTATCTGGCCGTGAGACAGCACAAATCGACCGACGAGCCTTCTCGTCTCAAGCTACCCTAGGTCTAAGTGTCGTCGCACTAACAGCTCACCATGACTGGTCAGGGGCATACCCCAATTTCTTTGTTAGTAGCATGTGGTGTGTTTGCCGGAGCGCTATTTACCAACAACGCCGTCCGTCACTGTGATCTACTTAGAGGGTATCCATGTCTCAGCCATCATATTTGTGTGCATTCAATAGTCTCCCGAATTAGCTCACGCTGGTAATAGTTGCTTCGCCGCAAAGCCCATGATGTCTTCATTAGGTCGTAAATGAGTCGATCACCATCAGATCACGTTCAACTCTCCTCTTCAACTAGTACCTTGCAAACAGCTCATGCCGTCTATGCCGTCCTCCCATCTCATCTCCCTCATCCAAACACTGAGCTTTGTCCTTCCTCTTTCGTCCACAGCTGCCAGATCCCAACCAATGGCATACCCCTGTCCGCCACACATCGCAATTTCCCGGGGTGCGGATCGCTTGCGTACCCTTGGAAAATTGACGCGGTTGCTTCACAGTCTCCCCCATGGCTGATGCGGCCTCGTGGCAATCTGGGAAATGAGCTCCGTGCGGAGGTGTGCACCGACGGCCCTTTGACCCCGGATTTTGCCAGGAGGCTGTTGGTGGCTTGATGCGACGTCTGGGCAGCAGCTTAGTTGCGCCCCATTCACAACGTCGTTCCGGTGAGGGGTTCAATCAGTCGCCCACTTCACATCACATACACGAAGCACTGGGAATTGCCATGGCATAAAAGGTTGGTTAAAAACAGGCATTCACTACTTAGATCCAGCGAAAAACCCCTTCCCTTCCAGCCATGAATGCCTGGTTGCAGATTAGAAAATTAAGTACAAGTCTTGGTGCCAATAAAGCGGTAGTATTTCAAGTCTAGTTAAACTTTTGTACATGTCCAACAAGACAGGTAAATACTAGTGAGTTCATAAATTGCCGTAGCCTGCAGGCTTCAACTGATATAATTGAAAAAGGGAAGAATTTAAACGAGGATGAAAGCGGCGAAGCCAGCAACGGCCGCGAAGAGGGCAGAGCCGGCGAAAGAGGCAGCACCAGCAGTGACAGCGGGAGGCTGGGTGGGAACACTGAAAGTTGTTAGTTACATGTACACTGCGAATTTCATGAGTGTATACTTACGTCTCGTTGCCGTGGCTAGGGGGGTTGCCACCAGCGGGGGTGGTAGCAGCGGGAGGAGGAACAGCAGGGCCAGTAGGCTTCTCCTCGCCACCAGTAGCGCAGGGAACCTGGATGGTAGAGTACTCAACCGTGGTGAGGACGGTGGTGTAGCTCTTGGTGATGGCAGTCACAGACTCAGAAGGAACGCACTCGGGAGCACCAGGGACCGGAGTGGGGGGAACAACAGGCTTGTTGCCGGACTGAGTAGCAGGAGGGTTGGGGTAGACCGGGACAGTGCCGTTGTTGGGGGTAGGAGGAGAAGGCTTTCCAGGCTGCTCAACAGGGACCGTGTAGACGGGCTTAGAGGGCTGGGCCGGGTAGCTGGGAACCTCAACCGGGGCGGTCTCGACGGGCTTTGAGGGCTGAGCGGGGTAGCTGGGGACCTCAACCGGCTTGCTAGGCTTCTCAGGAGTCTCAGGCTGCTCGGGCTTCTCAGGAGTAGGAGGAACCTCGCTTCCAACGGGGCAGACAGTGGTAGAGACAGCGACGGTCTCGGTCTTGACCACAGTGCTGTGGGCGGGGCAGTTGACAACATCGGGAGCGCAAGAAGTGATGGTCTTGACGTTGGTGCTGTAGATGGTGGAGGTGGTCAGAGGAACCTCAGTGGTCTGGGGAGCCTCGGTGGTCTCGACAACGGGGCAAGAGGTGGTGCTGACGACGGTGGACCGAGCAGGGCAGTTGGTGACCTCAGGACCGCAAGAGGTGATGGTGACGACCTCGGTCTGGTAGGCGGTAGAGACCTCAGAGGCCATGGCCGAGGAGGCCAGAAGAGCAGCGGCGACAGTGTAACGCATCTTGAAGGTTGGTTGAGAAGGTTGTAAAGAGTGGCTAAGCTTAAAGCTCAAAAGGTTTGTAGTTGTTGAAGGTGGTTAAAGAATGGACGACCGAAGTCAAAAAGAGTCAGAAGCAGGCAGCTTTGAAGTGATGGCTTGTTGGCTGAGGAAGGAAGAAGGAAGAAACGACCGAGTTTGAGGTCGCAGGATGGTCGCATTTTAATAGCCATGTCCGTCCAGAAACCAGCAACTCCCAGGCGGAGATTACGTACCGTGCAGTATCCAGGAGGTCGGCCGGCTCCATGATCCATTGCCACACTGGGTCCAGGGGTTCTGGTAGAAGGCTGGCAACTTGAGATGAAAGAGAGTGCGAGTGTGACCCTAGCAAAAGATCTATCGAGACTTGGTGGGAAGTTGGACGGCGGAGCCATGTCGCGGGTCGACCGCCATGGCAAGCATGGTCTCTGGAGTTGGTCGCTTTGTGGAACCGCCGTGGCCCGTGGATCCGTGGGCCACCCATCCCATCCTTGAGAGATGGATGTTGGATCACCATGAATTCTGGGTCACGGACCACAGTCCATGACAGGGGTATGGGCTTCCATTGATGGTCTTGTTTCGAGAGTTGGGTGGATGGCCATCGTTTATGCTTGGTGTTGATGGCTATGTAAAGTCAGTAACAGTGTTTCTTTCGAGTTGTTTCCGAATTTTGATACCGTGCTAGAAACATAATCACCAAATATTGGCTCTGTCAACCCCAAAGAGCGTTGTTTTGGGGTAACATCTATCTGCAGGTACGGTCCCTGGTATAAAAAAGTGAGG
>JAADYS010002041.1:0-29869 GCA_012931995.1 Fusarium albosuccineum | reverse complement strand
AGGGTAAGAAGAGTTTCCTTAGTTAATTTCAGCACAGTGTACTGACTCACTCGCTTGTCTGACTCACTCGCTTATCAACCACGTTAGATTTATATTAATTGAATAATCGAAAATAAATGAAAAAAAGAATCTTTGGTATGAATTGTCTATTGGCCTTGTGACAGGTATCTTGACGTGGAGATTGGTTCATGATGGGATGAAGGAGTTTGCAAAACATCTTGTAAAGAAGGTACGATGTCTCCTGCCCTTTGCCCGAAGCCATCGCTAGGTGACACAAGAGCTCAACGTCACCATTAACTGACTCTTGGCACAGCGAGAGCTCAGTCCACCGTGACCGTTTCGAGATAAGCTTAAACGAACTTTGGTTCTCAGATGCAGTGCATTTGCTTGCAAGACATCTTTGGTACGTTACGCACGAAGCCACCATGTCTGCAACCAACTCATGCCTAGCCGACTTGCTTTCGCCCAAACCAGCCACGAGCGTAGCTCGATACCAACAACACTCACGAGCCAGTTGTTCATCGGCGGAGTATGCTGGATGGAATCACTGCTATTGCACCTAGTGCCCGTACTAATTATTGAAAGCCAATACCTAGGACCGCGATGCGATGAGCTCCGTACGGCGACGGAAATGCTCCCAGCTGGACTGTCTACGCGTTTTAGACTACGCGACCTGCACTTTGGTTCTGAGAGGCGTATGGACCAACGCCATGTCCCGACGCAACCAACACCGCATATCTTTCTGGCCTATAGCATGAATAGGGTCAGCTCAAGAGGCGGCGCCTTGCCGTTGTGCTGTCTAATAGCTGAGGAGGACAGCAGCAGGCCCTTGTCTTAAGAGTGTCAGGTCCCTCATTCTCTTTCCCGCCACGCACGCCTCTAAATTCTGCACTCCAAACCGTCAGGCTCTGGCCAGCTGGCCCTCCTGCGCTGGGCACTTGACATCTGCCACGATGAGTTCACAGCACGAGTACGGGCTGGTGCCCCTTAGTTCCGAAAACTTGCTGCCTGAGCAAGGACCGTACGACCGGAGGGCAAGCCAGGGAGGGATGCCGTTTGACTACGACACTGCTTACACAGGCCAGAGCTCACAGAGTAGCTTCCACTACGAGAGCCATGCAAGCGTCCCAACCTCTGCCGATCGAAAATATGTAAACTCTTATTCCGTCCCGGTCACACACCAAGGATACCAGGATCTTCCCTACAACCCGCCGCTGGGAAGAGGGGCTAAGGAGCATGCCGATGCCGTGCGCAACTCACAGCTCTCAAGAAGGACCTCTATGATATGGGACTTGGTTGTCGATCTTCTCCTGGTGATCCCGGCACTTGCATTTCTCCTCTACGCGGCCGCAGCTACCCATTATGACGGCCGTCCCCTCACCGAAAAAGGCTGGCACGCCGTAGCCACGCTGTACGACATCTCCGTGTACACTCCCACGATATTCCCGATTGTGTTTGCTGCCATCGCGGCCAACCTCCTCAAGTCAGTCGCCGCCTGGAAGCTTGAGCGGGGCATATCCGTCCTCAGCCTGGAATACTTGCTTCGAAGCCGCACCGTCTTCAGCGCCGTGACGTCCCCTGTGATACTGAAGTCGGCAAACGCTCTTACACCGCTCGTCATCACCTTCTGGGCTCTGTCGCCTCTCGGTGGCCAAGCTGCCTTGCGGGTACTCAACACGACACCAAACGGGCACAAGCAGCCGTGGAACTGCAGCTATCTTGAATTGCGTCCGGAAGTGCCTCCCATCTTTGGGGTGGAAGACTATGCGGTCAACTCTACTGTCATCGCCACCTTTGCAGCAGCACTTGCTAGCCCGGCTGACAGCAAGGAGGCCAAGCAGGACATCTTCACCAATGTCAAGATACCCATGATTGAGCCGTATCTGTTTAGCTCGGAGGGTGACCAAGGATGGTACAAGTTGAGAGACGACAAGGATCCGTTTTACGCATACTCGTCGTTGGTTGGGCTCCCGCTGAAACCCCAAGAGTCCTTCGTCCCCGCCTTCAACTACTCAGTTAGGTTGAATACTTCATACATAAGCGCAAACTGCACGGCCAACAACCGGACCATGGATATTGACGGCTGGTGGGACTATGTCGACCAACATCGCGACTTCTCCAACGGGAAAGGGCTGATAATTGAAACATCCAACCACACTAGCTCATCCGCCAAGCCGAGACTGATACAGGTCACCTCATACCAGCCGGGAGAACTAACAAACGTCTTCTGCGAGGTGAGCACATCCTTTGTCGAGGTGGAGATTGAGTGCCACCACTCGCAGTGCGGTGCCGTGCGTATCCGATGGACGCCAGGCATGAGGACAAATAACTCTACACCGCTGGACGACATGGAGCGCTTGGATTCCCAGAAATCAAGGCCAGACCACGCTTTCCTGCAGCAATTCCTAAACCTCACCGACCCAAGACGGAATGGCACATTCTTCCTCCCGTCCCCGATGGAGCTGTATCTCTTCGGCTCGGATGAGCCGTACGCCAACGCACCGACATGGGACAACGCGTGGAACTCTGGCTCCCGCGAGGACTGGGAGCGGGGGGCGAGAGTCTTTCCCAAGCGTCTGACGCAGTTGCTCAACACGTTCTGGATCGCCTCCTTGACGCCGCTTGGCGCGGCACAGTTTAGCAAGTTTTCCGACCCGGCGGCGAAGCATAGGACTGCTCCCGTGGGGCGGGCAACAACGGGATACAAAATGTCAGACGAGCGTGTGCTGTCCGTCAACAAAGCGTGGCTGGCTGTGCTCTTCGTAGCCTCCTTCACCATGCTGTTTGCTGCACTTGCAGCTGCGACGCTTGGCGTTCTGCGACGCGGGCCGGATATCCTGGATTATTCGACGACCATGATTAGAGACAACCCGTACGCCAGTACGTCTACGGGGCAAAGGTCGATGGAGGACGGGGCTGAGAGGACACATCGACTTAGACATGTGCGGTTGTGCATCGGTGATGTGATGCCGCAGGGGGAGGAAGGGTATGTTGCGCTGGCCACCATGGATAAGGCAGTTCCACTGGGCAAACAACGGAAGCACAGACGTTATCTGTGAAACTAATTTCAGGTTAGGCAGTGCAAACAAGCATGGGTCTCGGATATGGACGTTGACGGGTACAGACCTTCCCGTTTGCTACGTTGAAACATGCCGCTGCCGTCTCCTGTCCGACGGGAATGCTATGTGACATACACGTGTCGACGAAACGTTGAGCAAAGTTTCCATCTTTTTCTGTCTGACAAGCAGATGTGCAAGGGTGGTCAAGAATTACTAATGAGTCTGATTTCTTGAAGATATGTCTGACTGAGTAAACTATAAAGCAAGCACCGTCGCCCTTAAAGTTTTTTTCACATCAAGTTCTTCACACACACCTATTTATATCCCCCTTTTATATATATATATTTACTTTGGCTGAAGGCAACTCTTTCTTTATCATGAGTTTGCTGCTCTGAAGGTCTCTCTTTCCCTGGCCAGGCATTCCAGCATGGAATTGCCTTGAAGGGGCAAAAGAGACAGTTTTGGGATTATCAACCAGAATCCTAAGACAGCTTTACCGAAGCCAGCCTTCCATTCGCCAAGTCCAATCGCCCCGTTCTCCCAGACCATGTTATCTGGCCGGCTTCCTACGCTCCGATTATGAGACGGAAGTCGAGATCTGGATTGCGCCGGGGGAGAAGTACTTCTCCATCTATATATAAGAGACGGACCCAGCCTCGCACCAGTCCCATTGGAATCTTCTTCCAGATACTTGTGCCAATATTGGGTAGTGCAGTTCTTTCTCTGCATTGGCCACCGAGAAAACTGCCCCCGTCTGATGCGAGGGTGGTTTTTGTTCGGGATGGCCAATGCCACCCAAGAGTCTAGAGATAGACTTGTACGAATCCTTACCCATCAGTCGGTGATTGCATTGCCGAACCAATACATGCTACATGACCACAACATGGCTTGAAAAACACCCATACGACTTTATGGGCGCCACGTCAACAGACAATCTGCTCAACCCAGACTTATCCGAAGAGTGGGTACATGAGTACTTGAGGAACAAGGGTGTAGTACCATCGATACAGATGGAGATCACTCATGTACCCGATATGGGCTTTTCTGGGTTCTACAATATGTACGGAATCCTAATCGTCCAAATCTGGGAGGATCACTGGCGCCCATTATCTCTAAACAGCTTGAAGGAGATGGAAGGCCAACGGTGTAGTACCATCGGTGCAGAGTGAGATCGTTCACATACCCGATATGGGCTTTTCTGGGTTCTGCAACATGCATGGAATCCTAGTTACTCAGCTCTGAGAGGATTCCCTTCGCGCCCTTGCCCAGGCATAGGGCCATGCTATATCCTTGGTCGTTCATGTCCGGAATTACCCAAAGTCTGGTATCAGCGGCAACTCTCAGAGACCTCCATCAACACCATCAACACGACCACCATCAAGCAAAAGACGGTCATTTCTACCCCTCCGAAGCCCCGTGGCTCGGTCTTTGACTGCCCCATGCTACACGACCTCAGCTGCAGGACTCTCAAGACTTACTATGCGGAGAGATTGGCTAGTCGAGGTTTTGCGTACCTAAGAGTCCATTAACGCTATCCTGCTAAGTTGCCCATCGACGATGTTTCTTCACGCTGTCTATCCTCTGGGTGGGCATCATGTCCACCTCCAGGACACCACTGACATCGTTCGGCGCCTGGAGATACCCAAGTTCACACTGGCACGGATGCCTCAAATGCTGAGCGCAAACAACTGAACTGCCTCATAATGTTGGCCGTGACGACACTTCCCCTTCTCTACTGTGTACGAAGGGAAGCGAGTTGCACAACCTGAGCGGGCGTCTTCTACACCACCTCGTCACTTCCAAGCACCCCAGTTGCAGATCTTGGGGCCGAGACTAGAATTTGCCAACACACCTATAACCGGGATGGGATCCATATTTCAGATGCAGACGCAAACCGCGCAGAGTATGTGCTATTCCGGGAGCACACCCTGACCTACATCGTCGGGCGGCGTGCCCTGGACCGCCAAGGCTACCCCCTCTACTTCGAGCTCACCTTCAAGGACGGGCCGGGCGAGGACGTCAGGGATCATGTAATCAGGTTCTTCGAGGGCCTCCGGACCTCCACGGGGCTGGCCGACGCCGTCATCCAGGACGCCATCGCCAGGTACTCCAAGTCAGCCGTCCCTCAGTCCCTCTACATTGCGGCCGACTTCAGCTACCCTTAGGGGTGGTTTGTTAAGTAGCTGTCTGAGCGGCCGGAGCGGGTCAAGGGGTTCATCGTCGCCCTCTACGGCCTCATGAACCCCCTGGTCTGCTCGGGCTGCGCCAAATCTTTCCTCAACACCACGAGCTGGAACAACGAGCACATCATGTACCCGTTCCACGCCTGCATCTCCCTCCACGGCTTCCTGACCTACATGAACGTATTATTCAAGTGCGACTTCCAGACTATATAGGAAAAGCCACAGCCATGCCCTCGCCGCGACCGAGAAAAAGACGACGGCCGAGCAAAAGACCGCGATGCGATTTGAAGAGGCCGCTCCGAGCACGTCAGACTCTACGATGGGTAGAAGTGTACGATAAAATCGACCCCGAGGCTATTGATATCATTGAGCCATGGACCCAATTACCGTCGACTCCGCACACTCACCGCATTATGTCCAGGAACAACCTGGGCACCATTGCCAAGAGCGCACAGTTTTCTGTGCGAGCTGTGAAGACAGCAAAGGAGCCTTCCGAGGATAACCTGGAGGATAATGTCAAGCTCCAACGGGCCGTGCACTCAGTTGGATCATGGCCAGGATGACAGCTGCCATCTCGGCCAACGGACTCAAGGCGATTCTGGGAGGCACAGTCGCGTACGAGAGGATGAGCTGCAACGATCCTCCGAACGACCGACTCTTCATACCTTCTTTGACGCTGTGGAGGTCCCTCACGGATCCCACAGCAGCACTTCACCCAGCCCTGTGGGCCGGGATATCCCCCAGCCCGCAGAATCTTCTCTCGCTTCGGGGCAGCTCTTCTATAGCATGGTATCCTCTCGAGCTAGGTGGCCAAGCTTGGGGTATCGTCGTCATCTACATACCACAGGGCGATCTCTGTATTCACCAACAGGTCCAAGCGTCAGCCGCTTTTGGGGACTGTCTAATGACGGGGATGATGAACAGGCACAGCGCCTAGACCCTCGACATCCTGCAGGTAACAAATGTCAAAGTCCAAGACCCCGACCTCCCCAACGAAATCATTCTTCCCTGTCTGTTCTGCTTGAAGATACGCCAATGATTACAACATTACACTGGTACTGTTTTTGATGGATTGGCATTGGCGTCGCATGGTTGGTTTCAGTGGGCAACATGGCGTACCAATTCATCCCCAAGACGAGGAGGACCTTGGGACTGTTGGAGAAGTGCCGTGCAACTTCACCATCAGCGATGACGAAAACGACCATCGTCTACACCCGTGGCCATCACCGCTCGGCTTGCCTCTCCCTGCCGCTATAGATCCGCTTGATCTAGGAGACTTTTTCGGCCAGCACTTCGCACGATACTCGTCATCCTCTCATCAGGAATGGTTGACCAGATCTCTTGGCCCGGCGCCCACGCCTTTGGTGACAGCCTGGTGGGGTTCCCATGCGACTTCTTTTGCAGGGCATTTGGCATCGAGTTTGCAAAGAGGCATGGGGGTGTTGTGGCTGCTGAGCCGGTCTCGGAGTCATCCATAGGTTCCGAGGACGAGTAACGACGGTGTGGCACCCGGGTCCATCGTCATCCGGTTGAATCTGGAGTGTCCGGTCTGCTACGAGAAGATGATGATCGGGAGGTCACCTCACTTTCCCCAATGCATTCGCCAAAGAAAAGCACGTGCCCCATACGTACGAAAACGACCCGATCCCATCTGGACCTGCAGGGGAATACGTGAGCTGATCAGCTCAATGTTCTCAACTCGCAGACGGCTCCATATGACCGATGAGCAAGAAACCCGTAACAGCCCTAACTGCACACAACAACGTTTCCTGGGAACACAGCTCTTGCACTCGAAATCCGACTATTTGTATGACACCAGGTACGGCGTCGCGACAATCGACAAAGACTACAAGTGCCTCTCGGAGGTGGGATCCAAGCCTGTATCGGGCTCGGGAAATCAAGATATTTCACCACGTTCCAGCCAGGCGGCATATTCTCTCAGGTGACGGCTAGCATATCACAAACAGAAGGCTGCTCGAAAGAAGGCAAAAGAAACGATCTCACTCTGACCGATATTCCCCCAGGAACAGACAACACACTACCAACCTCATCAAACTCGTCATACTTCAGCATCTATTAGAGGACAGAGCTGCTCAAGTAGGCCCCGGAAAAGTTTGAAACGCTCGAGGTTGCCGTCAGGTTGGACATTGGTCTCTCAGAAGACAGCAAGATGACTGTGATGGTTCGGCGACTGCGAAGCTCACACATGCTTTCACGATGACCCAATACGCTCTGAAGGTGGCCAAGCCTCAACACATTCACCCAAAATTGCTTCCTTCTTCGTGCTAGGCAAAAGAGGGAGTTCCGCAAAATGTCGGCTCGGACAACAACTTCTACAATGTGGGCGTGCTCTAGGATAAGATGGTCAAAGCCAGCATGACCGCCTACTTCCTGGGCCAAGCCCTTATAACAGAACGGACTGTTCAGCGCTCTCAACAGCATTCAGCGCAAACTCAGCGTCCTCCGGCACTTCAACACCGCCCGGCCACCGGGTCCCTCCTGGGCAACACACTCCCATGCCAACCATAGATCGGCATTCCGTTTGCTGATGCTGTACCTGTCGATGCCCTTGTCAACAATCCTACTGCGGCGCTGGATGTGGCCTACAAGCATCAGAAGGTCAATGACGCATTGCAGGGCCGGCCAGGGTTTTCTCGTTACGAGAGAGGAACGACATGGAGGACATCTACGGCGAGGAGCAGGAATCTACAAGCGGAGACCGGCAGCCACTGGCTTCAAACCGAGAGACCCCGAAGGGCGATCTCGCTTGCTTGCTCAGCACGCTCATACCGGTTGGCCTCGTATTCGTTGTCGGCCTCATCATTCTCGCCGTAATGACTACCCCTTGGCCGAGGTATGCTCCTCCTGAGCCGGTGTTTGAAGTTGGATCCAACCCAGGTCAAAACTCAAGTCCCACGCAACAAAGCTGGAAGCTCAAGCGGGTCCCATTTAAGAATACCACAGGCGCATCTCTATATCCCGTAGGTACTCTGTCCTATATAGGCCGTGGCAAGCCTACCTCATGGTCCGGATCAGAGGATAAGAGCCTTGGGGGATAGGTCCGGACGCCAGCTAGACTCGACCCGTTCGACGAGGACGACGAAGTGGAAGACCAGTTCCCTATACCTACTCGCTTAGAGAAGCCCAGCACAAGGCAAAAGCATGGCCGTCCAGACGGTGCGAGTTGTCCGAGATGGAAGAGAAGTATACAATCGTGACAACAATCCGGAGGAGCGGTTGTATGAAGATCTGATGCTTTCGCTTACGCACTCTCCACGTTGACCCGGAAAGGATCTTGACAACACCAAACACTGCTACATTGTCTTGCATTGTCGCACCCTTCTCTGTCTGGCCAACACCACCAGACGGGAATGTTGGAACTCATCATGGTCTTGTGTCGGACCTAGAGCGAATTGGCCAACACACAACCTCACGGGGAGGCCAAGCAAGTCCTCAGTAGAGCCCGACTGGCCCGTCAGATTTCTTCCCAGGGCGACGAGGTCGGAGAAGACAACGAGGCTGACCTCAATACCCTGTCATCCTTGTCAGGCTCGTCGATTGACTCAGATTCGTTCGAGCCACCCGCGCCGGACACACGCCAACTCCAATAAGAGAGAACACCCTAACCTGGTGCCAAGATCCACTCGATATCCAAGTTGGCCTCGGCTCTGGCGACTATTCTCTGGCTTGATTATGCCCCCTCGGCGCACAAAACCTCCGCCAGACACAAAAGGCGAGCAGGGGAAAGGGAAGAGCGCGCCAAGGAGCAACAGAGCGGCGGCAAGACCAAGAGAAAGTCGACAGCTTCGATACTCTGCCGCAGGATTTCACACACTATCACGATACAGATTCAACAAAATGAGCCAAATGATTGCACCTACCAATGGCTCCATCGTTATCACGCCGCCTAGCTCGCTGGTCCAGTGCTATCTCGAGGCCCTTCTTGTTCCGCAACAACATGTCCCTTCCTTCCCATCAACCCAGCCGTTGATAAAATACAAATTATCACGGCCCAAAAACATCGGCTGGACTCTGGGGTCGCTCTTAAGGAAGTCTGATAACGGAGACTGGAAGGTTGTGTTGCCAGAGGACAACAGCGAGGCGTTTGCCCTGGTGATGGATATGGCAACGCGAGGCACAGACTAAGAGAAAACTGCGTCAACACACTACGGGCAACCGTCACCGACACTACTTGTGCGTCCTATTGATGACTCGTCACTATTCCTACTCCTTCCACGCCTCAGAAGTGTTCTCCGATCATGGGGCAAACACCATGTGTTCAAGATCAAAGACGAGGTGGTTGACATAGGGTTCATCAGACCCAAACTCAGGCGCAACCTTCCCGCAAACAACACAAGATTGAAGCTAGTCAAGGAATGACGACAAATCCAGATTGCTGCCAGTCGCGTGGCGGGACGAAACACGGTCAACGGTCATGTGCGGACCCATGGCATGGCGGGAATTGGCCGTGATGTCAACGCCACGGCTGGTGTAGGCCGGGACTACCACATTCACAACCAAACCGTCAATGTATGGAACGGGGTGCCCAAGATTGAGGGTGGTGGTGCGCAGGCCCTGGCACGAGAAAAACAGGGACGCTTTCGACTCTGACACCTTCGATATCAACGAGACAACAACGAACTCAACGTAAAGTACCAAGACATTGATAAGAAGTTTTTGCACTTGTGTGTTCTAAGCGCCAACGCTAGGAAACGGTCAGAGAATTCGCCATCGGTGCCGCAATCAGCCCCTGGCCAAGTTCTTCGTCCATGTTCGGAATGGAGCATGTGTTACTATACACGCCCACCCCAGTCTTGACTCCGAGCATGAGATCAAGCTTGTCGATGAAGGCTGGCTGCACGTGGCCTGGCTGTCACAGCATGTCGACCACATGGGATGGCTTGAGGGTACATATCGAAAAGTACCACGGGGCTGCCAGTCAGGCATCCTGCACGGTTCCTGACCGACCTCGACTCCCAGAGTTGGGCAACATCATCAGAACCAGACATGTTTCTCGAAAAGCAGACATAAGGACGCACCTTTGATACTTATACATATATTATTTATCGGCTATTGACTGTCGTCTTCCACCCTCGGCTCTTCAGCAGCATGCCCACCTGCAGGTACGCCACACGGATGAGGACCTCTACAGATATCTGGTTCCCGCCAGTGTTCGTATCTGCTAGCACTCGCCGAAACGGTTGATATTATACCTGTCACCATGCGGCGACCGGAAGAGGGATGACAAAGCAGAAGATAGAGAAGCATTGGGACACCCATATCACCAAATCTTTTCGACTCATCTAGACCTCGGCTGATGGGCACAGGCTGTCAAGGAGGCTCGCGCCAAGAGAACCCTTGCAAGGACTGTGTGGCTCTTATGCTCCGAAATCATGAACACGTCTGCTTGGAGCACGTCGGTCAGTTATATCACAGCAGAGCGGTATTGAAGAATGGCCACATTCCTCCCGAGGGAGGGCTGGTTTACAAACGCGCGGAATTACTGCCGCTTCCAAACTTCGAAACCTGAACTTTTGCGACCATATTTGACCATAACGTCGTCCGTCGACTCTCGACCAGAGATGAAGTCCCAGATGACTCCCCCACCCGACAGGTCTCATAGTATCGTCCCTAGATCTCAACCACCAACTCACCGAACCAATCGCGGCCGTGAGACTTGGCCGTTACGAGAAGCACGCTCAACCTCGGGCTTGTTCCGAAGGGGAGAAAGTGGTGCAATCTAGTCGCTAACACCGAGTTGGCGACACCCTCGAACGATCCAGGTCTTGGCCACCCAATCGAGATTATCCCACGGACCCGAGTTCTCCAGTCCCAACACATGTCGGGCCTTAGGGGCAAACCCTATCTTCCACTGCCACATCGAGAACTTCAAGCCTTGCAAGAAAGGGTGCTCGTGGCACCGAGATGGGAGGAGCCGGGAGGTACTCCTCCCCCATCGGCCCGTTCCTCCTCTGGATGCCGCGACTGAGCTGCACCAGAGCCCTACATTCTCCCTTTCGACGAATATGCTGGATATCATTGTCGTTGGGACCACGATTTGACGCCGACGAGCCGACAATACAGTCTATTGATTGTGTAAGAGCTGACGTCAATTCGCTTGTTTTCTGGGCATCGAACAACGCAGATCACGAAACTGTCATGAACTGGATGATTTCGATGGGCGCTGTCGTCCGCAGCCAACCTGCTCCGCCATCACCATTTGCTGCGAACAATCCTACTCTTCCAGTAGCACCAAGACGGCTGCCTTTCCCACAGCCAAGCCGCACATAGTTCTCCTCTGATCAAGAAGCAACTATGTGTGAGGTTCGCCGGAACGAATGCCCCTGTGGTCACGCCCCAACTTCCTATCTTGGACTGAGAGAGAAGCAACCCACCAAGACGATACTGCGCGAAAATGGAGTCGAGTCCAGCCGTGCGGTAAATACTCCCTCAATGTTCGGCCTTCCTCACCTCTTGGGATCGAACCGCACGAGACCATCAGAGCTCTCAACCCTTTTCCCGAGTTCAATGTCTCACTTACCGGTTTCCTCCGAAATGCTGCATAGCCTCGCGCGAGTACGACGAGGAGATTCGGATGATCGCCGAGCAGAGAGGCTTACCACTGGAGCACCATCAGATCAGATGCTGGCCGGAGGTCTGGAGAAGGTTCTCGAACGGCGAAGGGACACAGCCGGGTATCTCTATATCCACGAGAAGATGGCAGATGCTGGGGAGAACTCATTCTTCATCCCCAAATTCCGTTTCCCCGTGCAGAAAGGGAATCTCAGCACCATGAAGGACGCATACATGACATATCTTGCCGAGACCGAAGCTGCTAGTAGAGAACTGGCGTAGTCGGGCAAGGACGATGCCGGACTGCAGCTCGAGATCCAACGCCTCCAGCGGCGGATAAGGGACAATGCCGAGAATAAGAGCTCGGCCAAGCAGAGACAGCAGTCGCGGGAGCGGCAGCTCAGTGAAATCGTCAGGCAGGCCAAGAATGAGATGGCCTAGCCAAGCTTCACCCAAGGATACTAAGTTCAATGATGGCACACCGAAATCGAGTTCTCAGCGAGCGGAACGACACAGAATCACACTGCGACATCTTTGTAGCCAACATTAACATCATGGCTACCAACTACCATTAGTTCCAGAGTCAAGTTCTCCACAACACGTTGGCGGAGATGGAACTAGGAGGCGGCTCACCTTGACCTAATACAACTTTTCGTTGCGAATTCTCCGAGTCCGAAAATAAAATGCAGCATCTCGTACCTGCGCAGGCGCCTGGAAGACATTTGAGAAAGCTATAAGAGAGCGGGACGAGTGCAGGTGTTCGCTCCACCTCGTCCTGCACCTCATGTACTTTCACGATGACCCAATCCTGACAGACCGGCACATAGAGATTCTCAACAGGCACGCAAAAAGAGTCCCAGCTGACAACAAGCCGGAAGTGTCCTCCGGGCAGCATACAGAACTGGATAGCGAACGATTGTGGAGCGCCTATTATTTAGACTAGGCAGGATGACGCCGTTCGATGGTACCTCCTCAAGATCAACACACCGATCCGTCAGATCAATCTGAGCGCCTATGTCTCATCAAGCGGTCGCCTCTGGCAGAGACGTGAGGGTGACGGAACACCCAGGCTCAAGGGTCCCGTCGTTGGCGTGAGCGGGTTGACCGCCTGATCCGCAACGACGTCAATCAAGGTACTAGTTTCTACTACCACCTTAATCACCTTGATACGTCACGGGCGACTCGGGTTACTCTGGTCAGGTACATAGGATGAGAGTCTCCTATTGCGACGAGGGCCCGCCGACGCCATCATTGTTACGAGGGCCCGCCGACGCCATCATTGTTGACTGGATTGAAGACTCTCATGAGTTGCCCACGTCGCCACCTGGTTCTACGAGACTTGCCTGATCCCATACCTGCTCATGATTCTAATCCGGTACAAGCATCATCTGGAGTTTCGTTGTCATCTAACGACGAAACTCTAAACGAAGACAGCCTAAACCCCGAGGAAGTCTGTCACTTCTTAAGAAGAGCTGATGAGAGGGTTATCGTTAGCCAAGCCACCGACTCCAAGAACTTGAGAGTTGGATTCCACGTACAGTGGGCTACCGACACTAGTACACCTTGACGAAAACAAACGCATGGCAGCCTCTGAGGGTTGCGTTCCTGCGGGGCCGCAGCCACAGCCTGACATCTAGGAACAATTAACGTCCGGCTCGACTCGGGAGCGTTTCGCGTGTAGACGTCGGTCCATTTCCAAAGTCACCTTGATGCAAGGTTTGCACCAAGTAGTTGCCGGACAAGAAGCTGTACATGCTAGCAATCCCAACTGATGGCCGAATCTTTCAAGAGAGTTGTGCATCTACCTTGTCCCAATCTCCATCGCGGCCCTTCCGCAGATCTTAACATGCCTACTCGCGTAAGTATTCTGCATTTCGAACTTGTGAATCTAGGGGACTAACCCGTGACAAGTCGGGCAGCAAATTCCTTAAAGACTTCGACGCTGAACCCAGCCCCAAGGCCTCCCCGAAGGCGCCCAAGACCGTCACGGCTACGAACCCCTCAAATAAGCACCAACCCAAAAGTCCTCGCTAGTCTCTGACCGAACCAGCGGAAACGCCGCCGCCAGCAGATTCACAATCCTGGAAGAACATTGACGCCCCCTGGCAATCCTGGACAAAGATTACGAGAAGATTAATGACGAGATCTCCCCCCTGGACATGTTGCGAAAAGGCATTGGTCTAAACCCCTTTGTGCCTTGAGTATCCTCGCAAAGGCCAGGCCGAGATGCGTATTTACAACCGGTGTTCGGTTGATGTCTTGGCCGGGGTTCATCTTCACTTGGCCGCACCAAGACTCAGATCACATATACACCTTGTTGCGATTCGAGCTTATCAATGTGACGGATGATCGACTCATCATGGATCGCGGTGGCATCCGTCGGTCATTGCATTGCCCAACCAGTATTTGCTCGGGTTGGACGAATGGACAGCGGAAATGTTTGACATTATAAAGCGTGTCGACCTCTAGTCACCAGCAACACGCTGGCGTCAAACGAAAATGCCCCTGAGGGCAGCTGGACCTGGAAGGTCTACCGGCTTGGCCCAAATAACCTCAACCCTCACAGCTTCCCACAGGACGCAGCGACGGTCGCGGTGGTGATGCACGATGCGATCAATGGCTATGAACAGAAGCGCAGCAGCGAGGCTGAGGACGGTAACTTTGCGCCCTTCGAGGATCACGTCCTCTATTGCGGCAGTGCCACATCCTTGGCTAAGATCGCGGCATCGAACACCAAACTCAGCATGAGCTATATCTTACGAGGCTGGGCATTCTCTTTGTCGGCGTCATACATGATCTCGAGCAGCGGCAGCATGTAGAAGGCCCTCACGATGATGGCACATCCTTGCCAAATAATAAGCCCCTGATGGGTGAAGCGCAGAGAATGGTAGAGCAGGGCCTCGCAGCGCCTTTAGCAGTCGATCTCGTGCCGGGAGTGGCGTCTCGTCGTCGCGCTGGAACCCGGACTCTCAGCAGCAGCACCGTCAGTTTCCATCATGACTGATTACCATCGGACCACGTTTAAAACAAGCACCGACAGCGCTTCAGATAAAGGAGATGGCTCTCCCGAGCAATAGAACCTTTCGACTCGCTGCCAGTATCTAGAGTCCGCCGGCTTTCAAGCAGTTTGTGGATCTCATGGCTAAGTGGAAACGCCTTAGACCACAGGACGACGGTCTTGACGAGGACGCACCACCTGAGGATCAACTATTTTACCGACTTCAGAAAGTCAAAGTTGCGGAACAGGTTCATTACGGCCTACGCCAGAGTAGCACATTACCCAGATGAGGATCATGTCCTCTGTTGCGGTAGTGCCACATCCCCTATTCTCCACCGTGAACGAGAAGCGGAAGGCAAGGAATGGGAAGCATCAGGCAATTGCAACAGCGAGCCGCCAGATCGTGGATCGTGCGCAGCCTCAGGCCCAAGGACTTCCCTACCCCTTGCTGGAGCGGAACCAACATCGTTCTGCCCATGCTACAGAAGCCGCTTGGCTACCAATAAGCCCCTGATGGGTGAGGTGAGAAGAATGTCAAAGCATCGCGAATCACTACCCGGAGGATGAGAGGAGGTCCTTAAGCGACGAAAGGCCAAAGCCGTGTTCTATGTCTTCGTTCATGAAAAGATGGGATAAGCCAAGGAGAACTTATTCCCTTCCCCCTTGTTCCGCTTCCCAGTAAAGGAAGAGGATTCCTCGCCCATCACCTCCTACCTTGAAGGACCAGATGCCGTTACGGTTTACGTACATACCGTGGTGGCCACTGTCCTCTGGGCCAAGTCGAGTGGTATTTCTCGACCGTCCCCCACTTTTTGAACTAGCTCAAGAAGAGCATGGAGAATGATAGCCTGGTTGAACATCTCAACGATCAGGAAGTAGAGGCCATTCTGTTTCTACATATGAGGCAGAACATGGGCTGGCGAAAGGCTGCCAGATATAAAACACTTGACCCATAAGCTTCAAACACCCAAAACCGTCATCGTCCAGACCAGCAAGAACCCAGATTTGGCGCTCGCAACGAGTTTGTCTTTCCATGGCACAGTCCTCGCGCCTTTCGGAACCGCCAATTCCATCAAGAACAGCCCGCCTGTCTCCTCAGAACGACAAAGCTGAGTCTGGGAAAAAGCCTCGCCTCCGAGAGCAACTGTCTATCATTGGAAGCCTAGAGAGCCCTTTGCATATCCCAGAGGCCGTCGACACTTGGGAGATGGCATCCGAGGCCAAGGCCAAGAATCTCACTCAGCTACTGAAGGCCCCCGCTCCTAGGGGGCGAGCAGAAAGTAAAGACCCAACCGACATAACCGACCTGACTCGTCTCCTCGTGGTCTGGGGACGGCAGAGATTGGAATCTCAGACTAGAGGCGACTGGAGTTCAACAAGGGAAGATGGTATATGCTTCATGAGCACCAGGGAGCGTGTCAAAAGCATCGTGATCAACATCATCGATACGAATAGCGAAAACATC
The DNA here is from genome assembly GCA_012931995.1 of Fusarium albosuccineum. Taxonomy (NCBI): domain Eukaryota; kingdom Fungi; phylum Ascomycota; class Sordariomycetes; order Hypocreales; family Nectriaceae; genus Fusarium; species Fusarium albosuccineum. The sequence goes on along the minus strand of JAADYS010002041.1, from coordinate 13,591 downwards.
GAGGCTGAGCAGGGCAGCCCTGCTCCTTCAGACCATGGCGACAGCTAGCGCAGCTATACAAGGGCCAAGAGGAATGCAAGTGGAGAGCACATCAGATGTGGTGAACATGAGAACCAAGACGAAGAAGGCTCCTGAGTTCTCCCCGTACTCTTCCGGTTTGGCCATAATTACGCACAACCAACAACGGACACGCTGCCCACCATCAACTAGGCACACACTGTTGTACCTGTTTTCAAGAATGCCGTCTCTCAAGCGACCAGGTGCTTCAGGAAATCGGGGAACGACTGGCGAGCTACTAAGCTACGGGTGGGGGAAGGGAGGTGTAAGAACTGTTCTTCTCAAGGAAGACAGGGCTTGGCTAACTTCAAACTCTTGGTGGACTGTCATGTCGACCTAGTTTCGGTTCCCTCTGATGCTCAAGACGCAGCATCAACCTCTGACAGTGATGTGGACGGTGGCGATGAAGAGAGGAGGGACAGCGATGAGAGCGAGGAAGATGGAGAGAAAGTGATGAGAGCGAGCAAGATGGGGAGATGAGGGGGACGTCAGTCGTGGCAACAATCATCAACGTTCCAGGCACAAGGAGCAAACGGATTGAAAGACAAAAGCAGCAGAATATCTCAGGCTGTCGAGAAACCCGAGGCTGAACTCAAGCAGCCATTTAGCCGAACGATATCAGAAGCCTTTGTCACAGCAGTCGCTGACTTACTCGACACGGCCAAACGAGCTCAGACGCCACGCAGAAGCCGCTGAGTTGCACCTCTTCCACACTCCGTTACCCCAATGCCTTCTTCGGCGAAGAAGCGCGTCTCCCGTCGTCCCAAGATTTGCGCCGAGCCGCTGAGCCTACGACAGACCTACCTGACTTGGCCGCCCGGGGTCCATCGGCCCAAGCCTTGGGAATAAGGGACACTCTTTACGACGCAATAAAACAAGGGCAAGCTTCAGGTCGACCAAGACACATGTGTAGCTGAGCTGCACGACTCGCTGCCAGTGCGAGCCCGGGGAGTATCCTCCCAGTAGATGGGGAATCTTCTGGGAACACATTCATGATACCAAGAAACATCTCCACGACAGACAACTCATTCACTGCCCCAAGAACGACAATGAGCCTTTCTATCACATTACAACTCCCCAAGAGGGACTAATCCCTTCCGGCCATATACATCGTCTGCTCAAAGAAAGCGGATTCTCTGGCAAGTGGGGAGAAGCAGCCCGGGATTCATCATGATGCCAAAGTTGCAAGGCATGCTGATCGTGTCGGGCCGCCAGCTGCGATGGGTCAGCTTGAGCCAGATCGACTTGAGCGACTACTTCAAACGAGCCTTTTGCTAGATGGCCTTCTCGATCGGTATTTTCCAAGACTGCTGCATAGAGATGTCTAGGAGACCAAGACATGGAACTCAACTGAGAACATCGGAGCAAGTTGCAGGGCAAGAAAGACGACCTCGACAGGCGTCAGACGCAGAGCGACACTCACGGCCTGAGCGACGTCAATGTGCCCGCCATGGGTGACAATGTCAGATAGTGATGACCGGAAAGACGTTTGCTGGGCCGATCTAGGGGTTCGAAACGAGGAGACGACAGGGAAGTTGACGAAGCAGCTCCGCGAGCAGGAGCGGAAGGTTAGAGATCTCAGCGACGAGCTGAGCCTCATCGGCTTTCGCAACGACGAACTCCAGCTCAAGCTGACCAGAGAGGAAGAGGAAAAGGCCTCGGCGGAGGAAAAGCTCAAAGAGGCCGAGGGCCGAATTGAGAGGCAGAAGAAACAGCCGAGAGGAAGAGGCTCGGATTTAAGCACAGATCCAACACGAGGAGCGGGTTCGTCGCCAGGAGGGCAAAGCCCCCAAAGGGCCATCCCACAAGGCGGCCTGGCAACCTCTTGAAGGCAAAGAAATTCGGAGGCTTGCTCAGTTACATGTGGCGAGACTTGAGCAGGGGAACACGAGTGGGGAGGAGGATCTACATCCTCCGTCACCCATGTCAGATAGGTCAGCTTTTCGAGGTTATGAAGACGAGGCATCGAGCAGCACAAGGAGCATCAGGCACTCAAGAGGAGCTTCCGGTCCCAGCCCCTGCTGTAGCCCTGGCTGCCTGTACGGAAGGTCTCGATAACGTCAGGACACGCAATGTGCACACGAAAGCCACCCCGAAACGCCGCACCCGCAAGCCTCGAGCGCAAACCACGGCCGGGAACACTCGAGTTTACCGCACAGGACGCTCTCGTTCTAGTGGTGTAGCCCGCGATGACGACGAAAACAAACGCCCAATCCCGACCTCTACGCTCCGACCTTCAGCTCTAGCCTGATTAGATGGCTCGCTGCATAGTCACCCATCACGACTAGGGCCCTTGAGACAACTCACCGACGACCTGGGGTATTTACCACGGTTTTGATTTCCAGAGCCAACTGCATCGCTACCTAGGGACATTGTCAGAGACACACAGCCGCTCGGCGAACATCCTCAGTCTATCGGAAACCCAGAATACCTGTTGACTTGGGCAGACTTTGGACTAGGTGAACGCAAAGACTCCAACATGAAGATACTTTCACGATGGAACCTAAGGTAAGCAGTTTTGACTCGTTGAATAGGATGAAGATGCTGATCTTTGGCTCCTGTGTAGAAGTACAAGTGCCCTTACGACGCCAAGTTTGAGTGCGACCAGATGTTCGACAGTCAAGAAGAGGCATCGCATCATGCGATCTTGAATCACGACGTGCCACCTGTCCATATAAGAGAAGATGGCAAGGTGAAGACTCAGCCACTTGTTGATATAACTATGCCCTCGCCCGGATCTCCACTGAAACTGGAGGAGTTCTTGACGGTGCAACCTCGCAGCGAAGCAAAAGGCAACAAAAGAAGCAGAAGGAGCAAGCATAAAAGGACAAGGAGCAAAGAAAAAAGACCAAAGAGCAAGAAAGAAAGGACAGGAAAGACAAAGGGAGGAGCAGTTTTGTTTTCGAGCCACGGACGCCTCATAAACATGCCGCTTGAACTCGAGCAAGATAATTGTACCGGGGACAGCTGTTGATGTGGACATAAACTGTGTTTTTTTGAACCGTGAAAGCCCTACACCTGATGGGAAGATGCAAATAGATAGTACCGGGGAAAGCCATAGAGAGTAGATAGCTTACAAACACCAAATAAATCATCAAACATATACACTTTGCAATTCGAAATAAGCCTTTGTGAAAGGCAGCCACCCATACTGATCCAAGAACGAACACATTCCGACACTCCTGCCCCTTTCCTCACTGCTCAAGTCCGAGCATGGTTGGTACTAGGCCCTTGATCCTCTAAACTCACTTTGCAACACCTTTTGATTAAAAGCCTAGAGCCAGTCTTTGCGAATCGAAGTTGCTACGGCCACGTCCCTTTGGCGTGTGCGTGTCTTTCATGAAAACATCGTACATGAGTTGGTTGACCTCATATTCCGGCATCAAGTCGTAAACTACCGAGCGCTGTCAGCCAAAGTCACATTGCGGCATTCAAATAAATAAAGAACTCACATTCGGCTACTTCATCCTCTGGACCGTCAGAGAATGAGCCCTTAGAAGCTGTAGACAGGTCACCCCCTTCGTGCGTGAACTTCATGGCCCGGACGCTCTTCAGGTACAGCCAGAACCTGCAGGAGGGCAATTCCATGTAGAGCTCCATCAGTAAAAAGCGGTTCCGCTGTCGAATGAACTCGTCAACTCCCTGGCTCCAAGAGTCGATCTTGATCCGTAGTTTGAGCATGAGGCCCGACTGATGCATGTCGTAAAAGAAGTTCTCCCAAGTGCCGCCTAAGGTTCAAGGTCAACAAGAGATACCAAGTGTGTGGGATAGAGCCTCACCTAGTTTCTTATAAGTACTCATCTTTTCCGAAAAAGCAGTTTTAACGTGCTCGGGAGGACTCTGTATCAGCTTCTCCATAAATCGTCTGTGTTCAAGATACTTGAGTCTGGATCCCTCAACATCTGACATTAAGGGCGTTGGTGTCTCTATCCACACTGGCTCCTTGTCCCACCCAGTAGATTCCATAAATGCCGCCAACTTCTTCACATGACTCAGGCGAGCAGGCGCATCGTCTCCAGTGATGATCTTGCCGGTGACGCAAGGTTCAGTTAGCCACCAGTCCATGGTACCGAGGAAGGTCTCGCGTGTCCTAAAGGCAACCCTGGAGTTGATATAGCTGTTCTCCAGGAAAATTCCATTGATCATACGGACATGGCGTGTCTCTAGTGGAAAGAACTTGAAGCAGAACCGATCATCCTTGCGAAATATGGTGTCCCGGCCGGGTTTGAGCATTGGCTGTCCATCGACCATTTCGCTGTAGCTATTCAAGGCCTTCTGGACCGGAAGATCATGTAGCATAGACTTGCACCAAGGCCCGAAAACATCATCGATTGCCATCTTTCGCATGTTTGTGCGGAACTCTTTGAGCTCTGGGTTTTTGTCTTCCCCGGGAACAGGGAGAACGAAGGACCGCAGGACGAGCATCAAGTCTGGCGAGATGGGAGCAAACTCGTGAAAGCCCGCATGCGCACTGCCCGAGATCTTTCCTGTATCCGAGTCTTGTACAAACGTGTTGGGTCCTTCAAAGACATTGTAGCAGTTGTCAGTGAGGATAAACTCTTCCCCGGGATTGGCAGGTCTGCAGATGGCCATGTACATCATCTCGACATGCATTATGAACCACATGGCGTCGCTGGTAAACATCTTCTTGGGAAGCTCCTTTGTCCATTGCTTCCCCGCGTCCATCTCAAGGGTCATGATGGTTTCCAGGTTGTGGAACCAGACGTCGATCGGTCTCTCGAAGCCCTTGTCTTCCATGTAGTCTCGCAGCAAGTCTTTGTCATCGCACCAGTAACTCTCCAAGTCGCCATGGTAGAAGCGTCTATGGAAATTTGAGCCGCGGTACTTGAGTAGGAACAGGAACTTGCGCAGCACATTTCTCTCGACCCGCGTGAGCCACAGGCCTTGGTCACCGTTGCCGTATGCTTTGGTGATCTTGCGAAAGATTGCGCTTGCCTCTGCTTCCATGCGGCCAAACATCTCTTCGATGCGGCGATGCTGCTTCTTTGGCGAGTTTTCCATGTCTTCGTACATGTCGAGTTGTCCAAAAACTCGAGCCGTTGGTGTTTCTTCCAACTTGTACGGCTCTGATGTGAGACACAGGGTGTTGACGACGGGGTCGCCTGGGTGCTTCTTCTTCTCATGCTTATGCTTCTTGCATTTCTTGGATGGGCCTGTGGCTTTGGGGCAGACGAAGGGATGGGAGTAGTTCCTGAGAAGGAACTGGGGGATGAAGTGCTGGTACTCCTTGTTGGAAGACATTTTCAGTGCTGAGAACTCTAGGCTTTGATGGGTGTTGATGAGTGTTGAACTGTTTAAACTAGAGAAATGGAAAGTGATTGACTATAGGTGGCTGATGAAGAAAGCCTTACTGGTTTCAGGATCCTTGGATGATGCCCCGTCAGGCTGTGGGAGGCCGACCATGACAACAAGCAGGGTGGCGCGGCCAACTCATGAGACCTTATGCAAAGGCCTCCAATTGTACCAATCAGAAGTGATAATTCCAAGATGCAGTTGCCTTTCTAACAGGCCCATGTCCTGTTTTTCCGACCCGTTTGGAGATGGATAAATCCTTCGAGTCGCCCGCAACACCACAACCGTTTCTTTTCTCTCCTCATCTATTTTCTCAATCAATCTATCCAAACCCTCACGCTCGTTTACCATTTAACTCTCTAAACTTTTCTCTTATCCTTTCATCTCGCTGATTATTGCTTTTGCACCTTTCTGTGCCTGAGTACACCAACAAGAAACACCTCCCCGCCAAGCACCACCTGAAGCAGCACCGACCTTGGAAATCATAAAGAGCTCGAATGATTTCTAAGGTCGGTGCTGCTTCAGATGGTGCTAAAGGACAGACCTGGCATTGGCCGGTCTGTCCTCAACACTTTTGTCGCAGCATGGCTGACGACTTTATCGCAACATACCCTCAGGCTCTTTTTCGCGAGGATTGCGTATCCAAGGCGCGTGCGTGTATGTGAACGGACATTATGCGATAGCAATGCCTCAGTGCTAACAGGTACTTGTCTTATAGGCTGCCAGAGTTTGACACTTTACTGCGTTTGCTCTAGTTCGTATCGGTCCTTGTGCCTCCTCCCCTACCGGTTGTTGCTATTTAAGCAACGGATGCCAACTGGATGGAGGATACCTGGGCCGAAAGTTGCTTCAGCAAACGCAATGAAGTTCAGTCGCGTGTTAGCCAGGCATGACCTTGTATCCGCAACCATGGAAGATTCGCCTGTGGTCGTTTCCCGCTTGGTAGGTCCTGAAGTCGTGAGGCAAGTACAAGAGCTAACTCCAGGTCCAGCCAGATTGATTGACCCGGTCAAGTCAATAAAAGGTGTCCTGTTGTGAACTCCCATACAACGGATTCGCAACATTATCGAACTCACAAGCTTTCTGCAACTTGCAATCAACTAAACGCTCGGGCGAAACTCGCCCAACACAACCATCCAAGATGGATGACCTTGAATGGGACTCCATGCTTTCCATAGAGGAACTGGTTGACATGACGTTTGGCGCATCAGATGATACGTCAAACGACATGCCTATGGACCCAACATCCCATGCGAATGATGCAGTCTTTGCTGACGCACACTTTGGAGCCCATAGAAATGGTGGCTCTACTAACGCTTACTTATCCGATCCCAGTCTCTTCGACTATAACTGTAACTTCAACTTCAACAACCCTTTGACGCTACAACCAGATTATTTCGATAACATATCGGCCTGGTGGGATCCCACCGTGGCCCCGGCAGTATCTGAATACCCTAACATTTTCCCCAACTACACCTCATCAAATACACCCTCGACAGAGTCTTTTGACTTTTCCTCGACTTACAGCACGTCGCCAATGTCGAGCAACTACAGCCCAGGGGAACCGATGCTCTCTCACAGCCTTGGTCCAACACCTGAACCGACGCCTGCTACCGAACCAACCAAGGTAGCGAGCCGCTCACGGCGTCGGGCCAAGGCAAAGCCTGGCAGTCGGCCATGCGATTTGAAGTAAGCCGCCCAAATCCCAAGTCCTCAGATCCCCTCATGCTAACGCAAAGATATAGGAGGGAGCAGCGCAAGATAGACAAGCCAGAGAAATGCCAATTCTGTGACAAGGGTCACCAGTGGCAGCGCGACCTGGACAGACACTACGAAAGTAAACACAAGGAGCAGGCCACGGAGATGGGCTTGATACGGCCGAAACCAAAACCCATATGCAGGTATTGTGGGGATGGTTTCGCGCGTAAGGATCATTTGAAGAGGCACATGAGAAGAGCACACGGAGGTTGAGCAAGATCATGAGATTGTACTTTTTACTTTTCCCTTATTCCCTTGTCATTTGTGCTAGCTAGCGGGCTATGAGGCTATATGCGTGATTTTTGGACTCGGATAATGAAGTATGTCATGTCTTTATTGTTTTTGCAACATGTGAGGCCTATTAGCCATGACCGACTCGGGGGATCCGCGCTGCGAGGCCGATGCTACCGACCTAAGGAATTCGAGATACAAGAATCCCTCCCCACTGCTTTTACCTGGTGAGAACCGGGTCTGTGGATGGAAGGGTATGGATCAAGCAGACAGCAAAAATGTTGCAAACGGCAAAAGAAAAGGCTCTCCGGTACAGGGAATCGAACCCTGGGCTCCGCGGTACTGATCCCTCAGGTTATGAGAGCGCGAAATGTTAGCCACTACACCATACCGGATGTGATGCTTGCTTTGGATGCTGGAGTAGCGAACTATGTCGAACAAGGCGTGATGCGGAGGCCAGCTCGCATTGCTACCGTAGGAACTTGAGAAATTCGTGGTCTTGGCATTTCCACTTTTCTCTCGCTTATGCACGATTTGCCCCACAAAGCCCCACCAGGCTTGACATCAGCCAGTCATATTCAGATGTGGCTTCCCAAGACCCCCCTTATTTCCAGAGCAGCCATTGGCTATCTTCGTTCCCAGCGGTATCCACCTTGCCAAGACCACGAATTTCTCGAGTTTCTACGGTACCACTTGACGATTCCAAGCCCATGCGATCGATCCTTTTTGCTATATCTCTTTCTATCGAGAGAGACCAACGTTGCTACACAAGTCGACTTACATAATGAGACGGTCGAAACGTTCACTAGGTGCTGCATTGGCTGTGACCTTGGCCCTGACATATTTCTGTGGCCTTCGCCCTGACATACCGTAGCATCTCGCGAAATCCGGACAAGTTTAAGTTCAGCTAGGAGAATTAGTAGCTAATACAATTGCTAGATAGTGACGTTTGAGCGGGTAAAGGTGGAAAAGCGGGGACAAAAAGCTGTCCGGATTTCACGAGATGATACGGTACTTCACTGCAACTTTAACTACCGCCGAGGGTCGAGGCGCTTATAGTCCCAGTATGGCCTCCAGATGGTTCAAATTTGCAGTGAAATGGACGCCATTGGACCGTGGCAACCGCAGCAAGCAGACAACTAGTGTTATCGCTAACGCTACCCCACCATTTAGCTTCCATAGTGAGACGGTTGGGACGTTAGGCGCAGCATTAGGTGATGCATTTGGTGATGCATTGACTGCGACTTTTTCACTGCAACTTTAACCATCTCCAAGCCTCGAGGCAAATACAGCCTAGGCATGTCTTTAGGAGGGTTAAAACTGCAGTGAAATGAGAATCATATGAGTCGACCTTCTTGTTGCATGATTCCAGGTGGGAACGAGAAGTGAGGCTGTGTTGCCAAGATGCATGTTGGGTTTCACGTCGATCGACAAGGCTGAATCACCAGCGTAATGCGCGGGCCGCAGCGCGTAGTGAATATCCATTGATGGGAATGCTTCCTTCAATCTTTCAAGTCCGCCGTGCGCCGCTGAACACTAATTTGCACGAAGTCGAAGCTTCTCTAATACGGCAGATGACGGTGATCCCGGCACTTCCAACCAGATCCTAGCGGCGAAGCAGAGTTTCACGTCGACGACAGCTGGTAGGTAACCGGTGAAAGCCATTCATGTGGTTCCCAGAAGTGATCCCTGGTGCTTAAGAGGGCGACTCTTGAAGCTTGCCTTTGGATGTAATATCGGATGTAATGTGAAGCGGCGAGGAGTGTTGCATCGACAAACTGAGACCGAGGTGACATCCATGAACCAGTTTATCTCCATATCCGTATCTAACAGGCCGATCGAGAAACGTTGCTGCCATGTGTATATACATGAGATCATATTCGTCCCTTGCTTGGATTGAAGCGGGGTGAAGCGGGGTGAAGCTTCTTCCCTCTCCGATCTCGGCAATTGAGGGGTCCCCTCTAAATTTCTAACTTCTCCGTCGGAGCTCCCACCTCCTACCTCATCTTCGATTCATTCTCGTACTTCGTCTTATTTGGACCAATTCCGTCGGACAAGTATTGCAATCATGGCGGAACACAACATTGTTGTTTTTGCGGGCGACCACTGCGGCCCAGAGGTGACTGACTACCCCCGAGCTTTCCCACTCTTGACTCTGGACGGAGAGAGGCTGACTGTGGTTATTTGACAGGTTATTGCAGAGGCAATCAAGGTACGAGTCTGGTATTTACGAGCTGCAGTTGAGCACGTCTGACGCAGGATTCAGGTTATTAAGAAGGTCGAGGAGCTGAGCCCGACTGCTGGCAAATTCAATCTGCAAGAACACCTGCTCGGAGGGGTAAGTCGTCCCCCGATGACCCGACGGATCACACGGCCCAAAGATATCCACGAGAAAGGTCTCTTGCTAACCTCGGCGTTCCTCCCCAGTGCTCCATCGACAAGACCGGCAACCCCCTCACAGACGAAGCCCTCGCCGCCGCCAAAGCCGCCCACGCCGTGCTCCTTGGTGCCATTGGCGGCCCCGAATGGGGCACCGGCACCGTCCGCCCGGAGCAGGGCCTCCTCAAGCTACGCAGTGAGATGGAGGCCTACGGAAACCTCCGTCCCTGCTTCTTCGCCTCCGACGCCCTTGTCGAGTCCTCCCCCCTGAAGGCGTCCGTCTGCCGCGGCACCGACATGATGCTAGTCCGAGAGTTAACCTCAGGGCTGTATTTCGGAGAGCGAAAAGAGTACGATGGGCATAAGGCGTTCGACACTACTGTTTACACGAAACCAGAAGTCGAGCGTATCGCGCGGCTGGGCGGCTACCTGGCCAGGATCAGGGGAGACTCGCGGGTCATCTCGCTGGACAAGGCGAACGTGCTGGCGACAAGCAGACTCTGGCGTCAAGTGGTTAACGAGGTCTTTAAGAACGAGTTCCCCGATCTAAAGGTCGAGCATCAGCTTATTGATAGCGCGGCCATGATCATGGTCAAGAACCCGACGCAGCTAAATGGCGTTATGATAGCGCCCAACTTGGCAGGTGAGCGAAGCCCGTCGTCCACTTCGAAGGTGGTTTAGCTGACGTGTTTTCAGGCGATATTCTCAGCGATGAGGCGAGCGCCATACCTGGAAGCATAGGTCTCCTCCCGAGCGCGAGTCTCTCCGGGATTCCGAGCGCTCCAGTGTCTGGCATCTATGAACCGATTCATGGTAGCGCGCCGGACATTTCAGGGAAAGGGATTGTCGTACGTCAAGACCCCGTTGATTCCTATCCATTCGCTGGAAGTACAGGGCTGACATTATTTCCAGAATCCCATTGGCACCATCCTTTCCGTGGCTATGATGTTCCGGTACTCTCTGAATCTCGCCCACGAGGCCAAAATCGTCGAAGACGCGGTCGCCGCCGCCATCGACGCCGGGCTGAGAACCAAGGACATGGGCGGCAGCACGAGCACCGTAGAAGCAGGAGATGCCATCGTTGCTGAGCTGGTCAAGATTCTCAAGGCGTGACATGTCTCACGCGAAAACGAAACTGGACAGGGAAAACGGTGGTAGAAGGGTAGAAGATTTGAACAAAATAGTGGCTGGGAAGCGAAATGGGTCGAGAAAAGAATTGGTGGAGGAAAACAGTGGTGCCTGATCCGGGAAATGTTTAAAAAAAATCGACAAATTGCACAGAAGCAAATCTAGAAAGCAATTTTGCGTTGCTGCTCGCATCCTCGGTCGCGATCTCTAAAGTTCTCACTACAGAAACAGCACGATCGTGCGAAACCCGCTCATTCGAAGGCCATGATGCATCTTCAAATGTACCCCCAAACTTCTAATCCCTACAACTTACCCAAAAACACACTCAATTGAATCCAAAACATCAGAATTCACGGCCTCATCTATGTCTTCAGCCTCTGCGCAAGTTCTTGCGTTATGTCCGCTCTTGCGCAGATGCCACAAAGACGCACGCCCGTCTAGTGCCGCTTTGATGGGCCCCCTTTCCCGCCCAAGGTAGGGGCAGAGCGTCGGGGACCTTGGGAGGAGTTGGCGTCCGTAATCTCATGTCAAGCCTCGAAATCACGGCTTCTGAGATCAGTGGATGTGAGTATCTGATACTAAATAGAGAGTTTAATAAGTGAGGTAATAATAGTTCATGTCTTATGCTTCTATTTATCCCATTGGCAATGGAGCTTCTAATTTAGATGCCGCGCAACTAACCCGCGCATACGTAAAGATAAGAGGCAATTGTGTTAGCATTGATCGGGTTATGATGCTATTGATATGGACAGAAACCGTGCTTTTTTTTTAAAACAAAATCTAAGAGCCCTACCCTTAATGGGAAGCAAATAGATAGTAGCGTAAAGATAGTTCTATCTATCGATAATGAAATGAAGTTCTACCCCTGATCCTTTTTTTTACATAGTGACCCCCCACAGTCCTATAAGTCAGCCAAGTAGCTAATAATTTAGTCCCAAGCGCGGAATCCCCTGAAGTCCTTCCATACCGGCTGCCGGTTGAGCTCACCCCCCCCGGTGTAGTAAGCATTGCGACACCGGTAATTCTCCTCGTGAAAGATATTGCCACCCTCCGGGGCTTTGTCGACGTCCGAGAAGCCAATCACACGCTCGCTGCACCGCCTGTCATCAGGCTGGGCATGGTGGCCGTCGTATTTCTCCCAGAACATAACCTTGCCACGGACGACCTTGATAGACTTGACAAGGTCAATCTGTCCATCACAAGCGTGAGGACCGCTTCTGCCGCCATCGGAGAAGTAACTGCAGGCAACGCCATCGGGAAAGTGATCCTCCTCGAATCCCCAGCAATAAGGCATTGAACCTTGACCCTCGAAGGTATACTATGACTCAATTAGTATTCTGAATTCCAGGCGTTCCAAGATATATCTAGATATTTAGGAGGAAGAGAAAAGTACTCACGTAGTCAAAGCCGTCGTCACGATCCGCGCAGTCCCGCTCCCGGTAGGTGGTGATCTGCCATGCGAGGGCTGAGGGCAGGGCCGCAAGAAGAGTAGTAAGAACTGAAGCACGCATATTGGCCAATTTCTTCTTGGAGGATGTCTGTGATGATGGGATGAGGATAGGTTGTCGGGCTTTGAAGTGTCAAAAGGCGATGCTTCTGAAATATGTCTTGACAGAAGAAAGCTGTCGCCTTTTTATACTTCTGTTTCTACTTTCGACTCTCAAGAGGTCAAATCAATCTGTGCCTGATTGGTGTGGCGAAGCAATGTAAACCATTGGCTCCTATACGGCAAGTACGGGAGCCTCCTACTTTGGGTATGTGGTCCAATGGTCTATTGCCATAATTGGGTACGCCAAGTTAACGTGGTCCGTACTGCATTTTTTCCGAAATCCTTCTAAAATCCTTCGGAGAGTGGTTCGATCCTCAGTTAATGCCACCATCCATCGGAAATGGACCAATGAGGGCTGGCCCTCGGCAATAGCTAGCTTCTATAAATGCCGTATCGATTAACGGGCTATGTAATGCAGATCGACAACAGCCACCATCTATCAACAAGGATTCAGGCCGACCCCTGTGTTGTAAGAGGCTGTGAGAACAAAATACCCATCTTCTCAGGCTCTAATTTGCTGCAGAGGCTCTCATTACAGGCACATGTGGCTCTTAATGTACTATACTTAGCACAAAGGGCAACGCTACGACTGCAAGAGATACAGCACACGACAACTTGGTTTATGTAATATATTCTCAGCCCGTGCATCCTGTAGCCCTGTGACTGAACTACTTAGGATCCAGAGAACAAGGTCTAAAGGATGTGCGATTAGTTGTGTAATGGCTGGGTTTCGGCCCGTCGGCCGCTGTGGCTTAGGATCCAGCCGTCAGGGTTGTCAGTGGGACCAATATTAGGATGGGGCATTATGCTACGTCGTGAGAAAACAGTATCTTTTATGATGATCAGAGCCGGCCTGTGAAAGTAGCACCTTCCAATAATAAACAGTCGTTACCGATCCAACTTGGCGGTGTAACTATCTGATGCCTTCCACCCTCTCTCCCTGGAAAACGAACCATACACCCTAACCCCTGAACTTTTGTCCCTGTAGGTATGAGCCTAAGGGGCCCACAGCCTGATGTATTAGCTTAACAATTTTGGCCTGGACTAACCTTAATCCGGGCTATATAGGCCATAAGAGCTTAAGAGAGAGGGGTAGGCTGCCTTTTATTTAGTCATGTAATTAATAAGTTAGTTAACTAATAGAAAAATCAGGCTAGTAAAATTAGTATTTTTAGA